>JAKZAP010000004.1:7905300-8109013 GCA_023053575.1 Branchinecta lynchi
AAATTATTAAAAACTTAAAATGCGTTCCTGAATACTTTTCACTAACTTGGCATGTTCTACTGATCCTGCGTTAAGTCTTACGAATTCTCTGACGTTCCTTAAAGCGAATTCGTAAAGTGCCGGGTTTCTTGTCTTCGTCACAGTACCTGTGGGAAATTACTTTTAAGTTCAGATGACCAAACATTTTTGACATGGACAGGGAGATCCTAGTGAGCGTAGCACTGGGTACAACTATATGTATAAACGTAGTACACAGAGTTTCGTCTCTACACATTTCTCAGGACACTGTTGACACTAAATTTAACTTGAACAAGGTTGCGATTAAAGCACCCTAGTATGTTGAAATCGACAAACTACAAAGTAATAAAAATGTTGGGGGGAAATTTAAAAATGAGGTAGATGATTTTCTGTACTGTAGTATCATTACGTTTGCGACGTGCTATTATATTTGTATGTGGTACTTGTAAAAATCTGTGTATGGCCCACCCATGGCTGATTAAACACTATTCTATTTTATTCTCTCCGGGGTCAGATCTCCCACAAGGCCAACCTAACCTAGGTCATGGTATAGAGTTCACTAATCAGGGGGCGTATTAAAAGAAGAAATAACAACCAAATATTTACAAATTCCGTATCATTTTGAAAAGACCTAATAAAATGCATCCATATGCATTAACGAACTGAGTGATGCATCTACGTTTATTACATTCACGTACAATTATAGAATGTCTGCTTTGGCCTAGGGTGTAGAGAAGTGTAAATCCGACCGTGCACGTTTCTCCATCTAACAGAAAGAAAATAAAGTAACATATCGAAGACAAATTTAGAAAAATTGCCCCGGTATAGTAGTTACGACGTTTAACTGAGACACAAAAGTACGCAAAGAGTGCAGCCTAGCCGCATTTGACAGAAATGATTCGAAACAGCATCGTAGCGTGGTCGGTCGAAGCGGTTTATGTGTCAAACAATTCTTTAAGCACCTGTTACCTATAATACTAACGCAACCACTTCCATAATCACCCCATATATTTCTAAACCGGGAGACCCAAATTTCGTACGGTACATTCTAACCCCTCTAACAAAATCATGCTGATTTTCTAACTTGCCGTGTGTTGCTACCTTCGACGTGTATCACGCTGTCGACGGTTGTCTGCGATAAGTTTTTTCCATCAGGGAAAACGGTTATGTAAATTATTTCCCTGTTTTCGCTACAAGTCAACGGGTCTAGGAAAAGGCTTAAAACAGCCAAAACCGAGGGTTATTTGTTGAACGCAGAGCCTTGTTTTAAAGTATTCAAATATTTTAAAATACTGTAAGTTGAAGAGTAAATAGTGCGAGGGGTCCTTAAAACTTTATTCTGCCTATTCTGTTCCTGCTTATTCTGCCTTCTATATTATCTCTAGCTCCTTATACGTTTCGGAAATCCCCGCTTTCCGCCATTGTTTTCTTTTGTATCTACGACTTTTTTTTTTTTTTTTTCAGTTTTGGGAGGCGTGGTAGACGATCAGGTATATTTTTTCTTTAGGACTTCTTTTGTTTCGCTTGGTTTTCCTATTTTTTAACCACGGCGCGTTCAGTTTTCACGAATTTTGCGTCAAGCCGCCGCGTCTGGGAGCGGGAAGGCTGGATAGAATTGACCAGCGCTAACAAGAAAAATTCATGTGGAAAGTAATGGTATTATCGGAAAATGGTATTCTGAGCCATTTCACCGTGGAAAGATAGTTTTCAGTAAGAATTGTTCTTTAAGCATTGTTCAAATTGGTGTATTAAGTTACATAAGGAGACGTGGCGGGCGTGATTAAGAAAAGATGATGCGGAAAATCTTTTTGAAGCTGATCAGACTGATTTGAAAAACCACCTTTTTCTTCTAACCGATTCTGTCAGCGAGCTGAAGTGGCCTGAAACGTTCAGAGTGTGTCGGCTTCTTTTACTAGGTTCTCACAAATGGCAAGATGGGTTCTTCAGCTTACCACACAAGCGAAGAGTGGGGCTGGAGGGATGACTGGACGAACTATGTACTTGCGATACGAGAATCTTAGGAAAATATGAAGATTACCTGAGACTATAGCTGCTGCGTACATCTGTACTATGACAGGGTCGGCCTCTGGTTCTCTCGTGTAATAGTCCAGTGATATGGGAAACTGAAACAGTAAAGTCAATGTCAGTTGCTTGCGTTCTCATTAAGCGGCTTTTTCTAAGCAAAATACAATTTTGACCAGAAAAAAAATAAGCCATAGTGATGGGCTACGCTTTTATAAAATGTGAGTATGTATGTATGTATATATTTATTGCCCATCATAAATGTAAGAATACAACGCTGATGGAGTACTAAAAAAAAAAAGAAAAAAAAAGGAAAATAAACAATAGCTTCTGACGAATATAAATAGAACAAATAATGGCAATCGCATACATGGGCAGACACGCGGTCAATGAAGGACCATTTCGAAGGTGCTTACACCAGTAAGCTGCTTCCGATGTCTCTCGTTTCTTTTCTGCACCGCGGATACTGGACTAGCAACTCCGTATCGCAAGGATAGGGAGCTGTTCTTAGTCCAGAGAGGCAGCGGTAGCAAATATTTCGCATACTTGTAGAAACACTTCCGAAGCAGTAAAAAGAGACCAAAATGATGCAAGGGCAAGCAAATGCGGTACAACAAATGCATTATACACGCTAGCTAGGATACGGCGGTTAAATCTGAACTTTAATGCAACTAGTAAACCGTACGCTTTCCTAGATCTACTAGCAAAAAATTCTTTCAGGAGCTGACACGTAGCGCGAAGATTTCACCCAATCGGCACACCGAGATGCGTCAGTGTATCTTGTGCTTGAATCAGGTGTTCACCCAACTTAACATTTGTCGGGCAATGTGAGCGGCGATTGAACAGCAGGAACTCAGTCTTGCTCTCGTTGAATCGACGACCAATACGTTTATACTCGCTATCGAGGATTCGAAAATTTTCCTCAATTCCGGACGCTGTTCTACTGATATCAAGGAAGTCGTCCGCATAATTAGCTAGCGACACATCAATACCTTTAAATATACATGTGGTTAGAACTTTCTCTGTGTGAACCTCCCTTCACCAAGATACGAGCTTGGGTTCTCGGAACCGAATATCCGGGTGACAGGAGCTAGCTAATTTATCTCATATATGTGCAGACTGCATCTTAGCTGTACTCGAAACCTCAGGTCAAGTGACATAGAACTTACCATCTTCTCAGGCTTCAGCAATATAATATGTGAATATGTAATATAATGATGAAAATGTAAGTAAAATATAGGTCGGAATTCGGTCATATTGCATACAGGAACAAGACGAAGTAGAACTTACCATCTCTTCAGAATTCAGCAATCTAATATGTGAAGATGTAAGAAGCTACAAGTAAGTGTATGTAACATTTTCAAGTGATATGCAAGTCAAAATTCGGCCACAGAATTAGAACTTGCCATCTCTTCAGACTTCAACAACCTAGCCTACTATGTGAAAATGTAACACGCTTATACAAGTAAATGTACATTGACATTAACAAGGAACATGCAAGTAAAAATGAGAGAAACAGAACTTACCATATCTTTAGAATTCAGCAATCTAATATTTGAGTATATAAGAAAATACAAGTAAATGTACATTTCGGTCACACAAGAACAGAAATAGAACTTACCATCTCTTCAGACGTCGTTAAGCTCCGCAGGGTATTCGGATGCTCTCCCCACACAAGGCGTTTTATTTCCGACGTGTGCTTGGGCTGGAGTAAGGGTGTAAGCATGTACGCACCGAAGACAGGGTTACCGTAAGAGACACCTTCAAACTGCTCCATGAGACTCATGTACCTATAATAAGTAAGTAAGTAATTTATTTATAAATCGCCATTTTTAAAGCGTAGTTGTTGAAGAAAAGAAACAAAACAGATTAAAAAGACACACACTATTTTTCAATCTTCGACCAGGAAACAGTGGAGAACGTCGTGCGCCGGAGCTGGGCCACGTTGTCCTTGGTTTAATAAGATCACATGAACGGACTTTGGGTTTTTTGTTTCGTTTACGGTTTACTAGAGGCATTTTTCCGCGGTATGTGTGCCACACAGTCGACCCACAAGTTGAACCTCGCGGAAACACCGTTTTGTCCATTTTTTTGCGGTAATTTCAAATACAAAAAAAAAAAAAAATTCAGGTTAAATCTATACTAGTAGATCTTCAGGTTTACATTCTTACCATTCTGTACTAGAAAGATCCTGAGTTGTATGTTTATCTCCTTGATAAAGTAGCTAATTTATAAATTTGAATTTTCCGCCCAAACCGAGCCACGAAAAATCGAAAACCACTTCTGGCGAATTCGAGTCACAAAAACCTGGTTGGTGGCAGAAACAAAACACTCTTTTGATTGTCATTATTTATCCTACATGAGTTTTTATGATTGTTATACAGTTTGGCGTAAGCCGCGATAGATTTTAGGCGTATAAAAAGATTAATATATCTATCTATCTATAATAACCGAGCCTGAAGCACTTGGTGCAATGGGATGGCAGAAAAACGCCTCGGGGGCCACCTAGGTAGCATCATCTCTAATCTCCTTACAGACTTAAACATTTAGTTTTCTCTCAGCACACGAAGCGCTGTTACAACAAACAAGAGCTAGAAGCTCATATGGTACTGGCAAGGCTGCTTCAGAGGATGAAAGTAGCAATTTGCAAATTCGTGGGTTTGTTCTGATCGTTTATAAGTCAAGACCTTGAAATAAGAATGATCATGGGCCTTTGGAAATCACGATAATGTAGCCTATCGTTTGGTACAAATTCTTGTATTTTTGCACTAGCCTGTGATGATGCGCACTTTAAGGACAGTTGATGATTCGCACTTAAGCACTTTAAGGTTATTTAAAAATAAACTGAAAAATTATTTGTTAGGCCAAGGTTCATAGTTTTTTTCCTATTTTTCTTATTATTTTTCTTTTTTCTCATTATTATTATTAAATGAGTTGATGACCCGCCCAATTGCAAGTGCTTTTTTGTACCTTTCTTGGGGCGGGTATTGGCATCATAGTTAAATGTATTTGGTTCGTAAAATAAACTGACTAACGGCGCTAGAAATCCATCTGTAAGCAAAACCCCTCAGGCAATAATGATGATGGTCTCATTGGGATCATGAAAATGCATATTTTTCACAAAAAGTATTTTTTGGACTTTAAGCAATTCACTTGCAAGCAAAACCCTTTAAAATGATCACGGGCCCTTGGGGATCGTGAATATATATCTTTGGTTGAAAGATTTTCTTTTTCCCTTGTTGGTTAAGATGCACACTTCGAAAATCATTTCGAAGCAAAACCCTTGTGGCACAGATGATCATGGACCCTCCGGGATTATGAAATGCATAGTTTGGTCAAAACTAATTTTTCACTTTGCTGTTAAGGTGCGCACTTTAAGAGAGCTTTTCTAAGCAACTCCCACGAGGCAAAAATGATCATGGGCTGATGGGGATCAGGAAAATGTATTTTTTGCTTAAAAGTTTTTTTTGTACTTTACGTTTAAGATGAGTGTTTTAAGGGATGGTCGGATCTGGGAAGTGACAATTTCTGAGCCAATCTTGTCGAGTTCTTAATTTTCCAGCCAAATTTCATGGTCCTAGCACATCTGGAAGTACCCTAAATCGCCATCACCGGTATTCCGGACCCACCTCCAACTCCCCGACAGCGCCCGAATCCGGTCCGGTTCTGTCACTGCTGTACCTTGTTCTTGTGCTATTTCTTCGCACCACGTTTCTTCTTCATCGCTCCATTCTAAGCATGTAACATGATTTCTGGTTCTCCCCTCCCCTCCCCCCCCACACATTCATCGTATCCGGTCCGGACGTGAAATGGGACATCTGAGACACGAGTTACTTAAAGCATGTTCCACCCTACTTACCATAGTTACTAAGGATGAAGTTACATATCCTGGCTAATAGTTACCACGCTAACTACGCTCCCTAGCGTGGTAAGCTGGTAGTTACTATTTTGAGAAGGTTGGAACGGTCAGCGTAGTAACTTTTCACGAGTTTAGAAAGAAAATAGTAACTAACAGTTTCTATTATTAGGAGGGTGGAACATGCCCCTATGATGCCCCCCCCCCATGTTCCTATGATGAAAATGACACCATCTGCATTGGCTTCATAGAGGTTGACGAGTATGGATGGAGAGACGGATTCATGATAGTAAATGCTGGTCTAAAAGGTAGAGAAACCGTTTGCGCCGACTTGGATGCGTGTTCGAAAGTAGAAAACAAATTAAGGCTTACAGATCTTTGAAGTGTGCTAGTCCAGGAATCCTTTTGCTAAAGTTTAGGAGGGGCGACTCATCGAGGATAAGCTTGAGGACAGCCCGGAGAGCTGCAGACACCGTTGCATCCAGAAACAGATCGCTTCCTATGAAATTGGTCATTAGTTGCATTCTTCAATTTGAGGGCAAGGCCTAGCCTCAACTCACAATCATCCCTCTGCCCGGTATAGCACAGTGCCTGACATCCGGACAGGCTATGACAAACGATGGGGCACTCTAATCCAATGAAATATTGGTTGGAATGAAATTTCAGAGGTATTATTCAAAATTCTGATTTGGCTTGGCTTACCCTAACCGGGATTTCCAAGCTTCGACACTGTTACGCGAAAATCAACAGAAAACAATTCCAGCTTTGCTTTCCAGCCCACAAAAACCCTCCTTATGCCTCCTGTATAACCAGTGTAGTCCGCGTCCCCTAACTTATTTAATGTTTTAATGTTGTTTATTGCCTTCCTGCATTTCTGATTCACCCTCCATCCGTTCTCAGTTCCGAACTTTTGAACTAAACTATGTCATTTTTGTCGACCTAACGTAGCCGTAAGGGCATTACGCTACGGGACCACGCTAACTTATTTAATACCTTAAAGGACCCGTCTTTCAATATTCTGATTCACCCTACACCGGCCCTTATCGTTCCATCCGTTCTCAATTCCGAAATTTTGAACTAGCTAAGTCAAACCTAAAGCATTTACTGTGTTTGTCTCTTTTCGAGGCGGATGAGACTCCCGCTTATTGCTTCCGAGAAGCTCATTCGTCAGCAATAGCGGTAATGCAAGTTTTTCCAAATTTTTCATCAAAACCAGGGGGCCGAGTAAGACTGAAAACAGCCCGGGCGGGTCTGTCATCTTTCAGGAAACCCAGCACGGTTTCGAAGAAGTCACCTACGCTAGAATGCTGGAACTGAAAATATAGGCTATCAATCCAACTTGTGCTTTAAACGAAACTACAATGACTTATTTTTGTGCCACAAAAAACTTAAAGCACATCTCTTACTAGGAATGATCTTTTCACGATGAAATGGCTCAGCAACATCGGTTTAAAAAAAAAACATTACTTGCCACGGTAAATGAGCAATTTTCTAGAATCTAGATGTCGTTTGTCCACTGGTTAGAAACTGATGGTCTACCATGCCTTCGAAAATGAAAACAGTATTTGTAGCTTTTCATGTCTTTGTGTGTGAAAAAGTTGCCGGTGGAACTTTCAGTTCTGTTCGCGTTGCGTGACTGTCAAAACTCGGCCAGGCTGAAAAAAGCGCTGAAAAGTCGTAGTTTAAACAAGAGCTACACGCTTATATGCACTTGCAAAGTTGGGTAAGAGGATGACTGCGGAGTTTGTGAACTGAACGTGGATTTATTGTAATCATTTGAAGACGAAATCCTTGAGGAATGATTGACCATAGGCCTTTGGTGGTCATGAAAATCTGTTGTTTAGTCCAAAGTTTATTTGAAGCTTTTCATGTCTTTATGTGTGAAAGAGTTGCGGTGGAACTTGCAGCTTTCAGTTCAGTTCGCGTTGCGTGACTGTCAAAACTCGGCCAGGCGGAAAAAAGCGCTAAAACGTCGGAGCTTAAACAAGAGCTAGAAGCTCATATGGCACTTGCAAAGTTGGGTCAGAGGATGACAGTGGATAAATATTCTTTGAGCCCAAGCTGACTTTGAAACATTTATTCAAACAATGTTTACACGGATACGTCAGCTCTGATTTTTCATCAGCGATATTTCGGCCCTTCTTGGCAAGGGTCCTCGTCAGGCTGTCAATCTTCTTGTTCAACTTCGGGGAAGGAAACAAACCTGTAACCGTTACAGGTTTGTTTCCTTCCCCGAAGTTGAACAAGAAGATTGACAGCCTGACGAGGACCCTTGCCAAGAAGGGCCGAAATATCGCTGATGAAAAATCAGAGCTGACGTATCCGTGTAAACATTGTTTGAATAAATGACAGTGGAGTTTGTGAACTGGTCGTGGGTTTATTGTAATCCTTTGTAGGCAAAAACCTTGAGGCACGAATGGTCATAGGCCTTTGGGAATCATGAAAATGTGTCTTTTAGTCCATTTTTTTTTTTTCACTCTGCGATGATGATGCGCACTTTAAGGGGACCAGAACTTACTCTGTAAGCCGCAACCCTTGAGGTACAATGATCATGTGCCCCTGGGAATGTATCGTTAGTCAATTTTTTTTTTTTTTACTTTACGGTTAAGATGCGCACCTGAAGAGAACTGCAATTTCATTTGTAAGAAAAACCCTTGAGGCAGAAATGATCATGGGCCCTTGGGCATAAAAATGCATCATTTGGTCAAAAGTATATTTTGTACTTCACGGTTGAGATGAGTACTTTAAGGAATTCATTCGTAATCAAAACCTTTGAGGCAAAAATGATCATGGGCCCTTGAGGATATTGAAAATCTATCGTCTGATCAGTAGTATTTGTTTACACTTTACAGTTATGATGCGCACTTTGGGCTCGGAATTCACTTGTAGGCAAATTCCCTAAGGCACACGATCATGGGCCCTTGGGGACAGTATTTTTTTCACTTTACGGTTAAGATGCGGACTTTAAGGGGAATAGGAATTCATTTGTAAGCAAAACTCTTGAGGCAGAAACGATCATGGGCCCTTGGCGATCGTGACAGTGTATCGTTAACTTTGCGGTTAATGTCTGCATTTCAAGAAATCCGATCCGGAGTTGAAATAAACATTAGAGACATATACTCCTCCCACTTATCTTTAATGTGACGGCACAATTCCACCGTCCTAGCACATCTAGAAGTACCTTAACTTGTATCACTGGAATTTCGGACCCCCCTCCAACTCCCCCAACAGTGCCCGGATCCGGTCCGATTCCGTGAACGATGTATCTAGAGTTCGTGCTTGTTCTTCCAACCAAGTTTAATACCGATCCCTTCAACCTGAGCGTATCACAAGATTCCCCCCCCCCCCCTTCAACTCCCCTGAAGTCACCGGATCCGTTCCGGAGTTGAAATGAGACTTCTGGGACACGAGGTCTCTCCAAATATAAAGTTTCATAAAGATCCGACCACCCGTTCGAAAGTTATACATCCATCAAGATTCCAGATTCCCCCTCCCTCCACTCCCTCACGATGGTCAAATCGTAGAAAAGACTGCGCCAAATTTCATGGTCCTGCACATCAGGAAGCACCTCAACTCTGGATCACCGGAATTTAGAAACCCTCCCTCCAACTCTCCCCACAGTGCCCGAATCCGGTCTTGTCAACTATGTATCTAGTGCTTGTGCTTGTTCTTCCCACCAAGTTTCATCCCGATCCATCCACTCTGAACCTGTCACACGATTTCCGGTTCACCCCCCCCCCCCCCACAAAGTCACCGGATCCGTTCCGGACTTGGAATGTCACATCTGAGACACGAGGTCTTTCCAACTCTCAAGTTTCATTAGGACCCGATACCCCGTTCGAAAGAGATACATACGTCAATATTCCGGATTCCCCCTCCCTCCACTCCCGCCACGGTGGTATGATGGGGGAAGTGAGATTTCCAAGTTAGTTTGGTCGGGTACCTAATACGCCTGTCAAGTTTCCTCGTCCTAGCACATCTGAAAGTACCTTAACTCGCGATCACCGCACTACCCTAGTTCAAGACCAAAGACCTAGACCAAAGACTAAAGTGTAGGTGACGTATAAAGATAAGAAATTTGAGTTGTGATAATAAAGAAAGTTGCGTCACTGAGAGGAGTGGAGGTGGGATTTAAAAAAGAAAAAAAAAAAAAAAAAAAAGACCCCCTAAACAATGCTATCGTATGTCGAACAAGTCAAGTTTCCAGGAGAAAACATTGCATTGAATTTAGGACGTTGAATTTGCTTACGTTTGTTTGGTCCTGAACAGTTTTCAACAGTTTGGAGCACAATCTAGCAGTGTTAGTTGAAATTAGATTCAAATTCTCATTTCTCGTTAAATTTGACGCTAGGAAGTGCTGAAGTGTTATTTTCAAAGATTATAGACATAATATAGTCTTGATTTGGCCATTCTAGACATAGGCTAGTTCTGAACTAGGGCAGCGACCGGACTGACCGACAGACGGAGTGATCGGTATAGGGCACTTCGCCCGAAGGTAAGTGCCATAAACGCGCAACAAGCAACATAACCAGCAATTTAAACACGACTTACCTGCCAAAAAGAGGCAAGAGACCCGCGTGAATCTTGCTACCGGCGACAACTGACTAATGAAGGTCTTTCTGCTCAACTGCAGCAAATATATAAACATCATTACGTGCTTCAAAACTTCGATTTCTTCCGGTGAAGACAGATCACTTGTCATCTCAGAACCAGACCTGGACAAATATTCTTTGAACTCGACTATTGGCTTAAGCGCTACAACTCCACAGAGTAATGTTCGGGTAAAGGTAACGTACACGTAGAATTTTATTGCAACGGAAATGCCACTAGTGTTGAAGATAGTGCCAGACGGCATACACAATGGCACTTTTTAAATAAAATGTTTTTTTTTTATAAGTAGTGAACTGATAAACAAAAATGCTCCTCAGCCGGGATCTGAACCCAGGCCCTCTGTTTACAAGACAGACGCTCTACCAACTGAGCTACCGAGGGGCTTGGGAACAGAGTTCGCAAACTACTACAATAGTCTGGTAAAAGCCGGCCATAGGAACAGTGATCCCGCCTGAAGGCATACTCATCTAACCAGTTCACATCCCCATGTCACGGAAATTAATAATATATATGGCACTTTACACAAGGGACTTGTACCGTGACCAATACCATAAATAGTATACCATAAATGGTATTGGTCACGGTACAAGTCCCTTGTGTAAAGTGCCATATATATTAATAAAATGTTTTTTATACACAGAAAAGGCATTATTAACTGAACAAAAACAAACAAATACACAAATAAAGATCATTCTGTCACTCGAATATTCAGAAAAGGAAGCCTACATCTACATAAGTTACAAAAAAACAGACGAGTTCTAATCTGTCAACGAATCTTAAATAATTACAAATGAAATTAAAGACTGGGAATATAATTGTTGTTTATCATGTACTTTTTGAGAGCCATCTTAAAAAAAAAACTCTCTTTCGGGACCGAAGTAACATTTTTAAAGGAGGTAAATCGAAAGCTTTCTAGCATATTAATTTAAGTTGCCAGTTAAACCCCAGGAGTCGGTACTACGGTGGGGCCATAAAATAGCGCAACCGGGAAGCACCTGCCTGGGCAAGCTCAAAACGGATCTTAACACAAATATTAGACCAAATGAAAAGCATTTAACCGATGTACGCATAAAAAGTAAGAAGTGCGCAAGCGCTCAGACGTGGAGTGTGAAAGTAACATGTTTATCACATTTTATATACAGACAGCTTTACCAAGGTATTTCACATCCCCAATAACCAAACAAGTATTGAAATAACCTAATTTGTAATCATCCCACTTGAAAAGCTTTGAATGTAAACAAACCGCAAGTATAAATCCAAAGAAATGTTGAAGATCTTGCACGAACAGCTTGAGCCAGTCCGACCCTTTAAACCTCTTTTCCATTAGCAAGGTAGTAATAAGTGCAATAAACCAAATCGTAGCAGCATAATACCCCCTTTGTCACAATTCACTAAGAACGGCGTATCATCGATCATATGAAACAAGACCAAAGGTTTCGATGGGATCCCAAAAATTCAATATCTGATCCAGACAACAGGGTCTTGTCTTAGCCAGATCCAGTCTTCGCCAGACTCCTTGAACATTTTTACAATTAAAATTCAGAAACAGATTAAGGCAAAATAGCTAATCACCTGAGAAAACCAAGTTCAGATTTGGATTCAGCATGTGTGTTTACCCCTATCATATCTGTTTTGACGAAAACTTCCTGCCACTTCTGCTAATTTCCCGGTTCCGGCCGAACTCCAGAACTACTTGTCCGGCGAAAAAAGAAAGCTCAAACACGAAATCAGGATATCTTCTTTCCCCAGTAATGAACATCTAATCAACTTCAAATAGAAATTTAGGTTATAACAAATTTTCCGATTCCAGCCGGATTCCGGTCGAACTATATGTCCGGGTAAAATATGATTGTCATACAGGGACTCAGCATCTCTTCTTACCCCTAAATCGCTTATCTAATCAACTAGAAATAAAACTTTGACTTCCAACAGTTTTCCGGTTTTGGCCGGATTCCGGACGAACTATACATGTCCGGGTAGAAACTTGTTTTCACTTAAGTGTTCAGCATGTCTTCTTGCCCTAAATCGAACATCTAATCAACTCCAAATAAAACTTTTAATTTTGACAAACTTTCCGGTTTGGGCAGGATTCCGGTCGAAGTACTTGTCCGTCGAGAAAATAGTTTTCACCATCGTCTTCAGCATGTCTTCCTACCTCTAAATCGAACATCTAATCAACTTCAAATAAAACTTTTACTTTCAACAAACTTTCCGGTTTGGGCCGGATTCCGGACGAAATACTTGTCCGTCGAGAAAATAGTTTTCACCATCGTCTTCAGCATGTCCTCCTACCCCTAAATCGAACATCTAATCAATTTCAAATAAAACTTTTACTTTCAACAAACTTTCCGGTTTGGGCCGAATTCCGGGCGAAATACTTGTCCGTCGAGAAAATAATTTTCACCATCGTCTTCAGCATGTCTTCCTACCCCTAAATCGAACATCTAATCAACTTCAAATAAAACTTTTACTTTCAACAAACTTTCCGGTTTTGGCCGGATTCCGGGGGAACTACTTGTCCGATGACAAAATGATTTTCACCATCGTGTTCAGCATGTTTTCTTACCCCATAATCGACTATCACATTAGCTGTTTCAAAACATTTTGTTTGTCCCTTAATTTGAATCCCCTCCCCCACCCCTAAATGTAGAGCTACAAAGCCCATCTACGAACTTGACTGGTCGGACGACCCAACGAACCCTCACACCAAGTTTCATCAAAATATCTCATTCCCTTCGAGAGTTATCGTGCTTACAGACGGACGGACGGACAACTTTTGCGATGTCATAGGTATCCCTCCACTTACGTTTTGGGATCCCAAAAACAGTCCAGTTTCCAACTGCTCATTTAAGTACGATGCGACGCCTTATTTGTTGCTGTTGCACCAAAATCCTCATTCATAGATATATCTCCCCAAATATACAAGAGTTCGACTTGAGACCTGTCATAGACCAACTTAACTCATAGGGAGTCTGGGCACAGCTGCCCATGAACGGGAGGGGGGGGGGGGGGCGGGTCGGGACCCATCAAAATGCGTATTTAAATCTCTTTTTCCTCAGGTATACCAGCTTAGAGTTTGATTCCAGTCACGGGTCAAACACTTTTTTCATGAGCAACTGTGGCCCACCTGCCCGGGGGGGGGGGGGGGGTCAACGCCACATATATATCCCAACCCCTATGATCCAAAAGCACAACGGAATTTCATTGCCTTATCTCCAGTTATTGTCAAGTTAAAAACATAAAAAAATTGGCAATCTGGGCCCAATTGCCCCTGAATCAAGTGGGGGTGGGGTTTGGGACCCGCAAAAAGTAAAAAGAGACCCTAATGCTCACAATCCTGCCAAGGTTCAACTTGATACCTGTTGATTCCTGTCACGGTTAACGAAATTTACTCCTGGGCAATCTGGACCGACTTGCCCATGAACGGAGTGGGTGGGGGAGGTGCAACTTTACACTCTATTTTCCAGCCCTAGGATCTACATGTACAAGGAATTTCATCGTCCTATGTCCAGTTCTGGTCAAGTTATGAACATAATTCACTGGGCAATATTGGCCCATTTGCCCCTGAGCCGGGTTGGGGTGAGGGGTGGGACCCACAATAGCATAACTAGACCCCAATACCCACAAGTGTACCAAGTTTGAACTTGACACTTGCACTGGTTCACGAGTTATGAGCTCCACAAAATACGGTGAAAACCAAAAACCGAAAGCCGAAAGCTGCTACAGCGCCCGCAATAGTGGATTGTTCCAAAGAACACTCCACTACAAATGAAGCTAAATACTTAGCTGCACCTATTTATTATAATTTCTTTTGAGGTTTGTATATCTTCCTTCCTAACAACCACCCAAAAAACCAGGCGTAATCGACAGATTCTAGATACACCTTCAGCCCAAGCTGACTGCGAATCATACTTGACGGTGCAAAACGGGTAAGTCCGCTACATTTTATTAGAGCTATATTTCGGCCCTTCTTGGCAAGGGTCCTCTTCAGGCTCAAGCCGCTCAAGCTGGAAAATGAACTATGGAAAAATGAGATGTAATGAACTATAGGAAAATGTTCAAATGTTCAAAATGTCAAATGTTTATCGAGGATTCGCTGGATTCGCTCATGATAGTTTAGTGGAAGAAAAAGCTTGCATGAATCACCAAACAGAAGGCAGATTTACCATCTAGAATAGCTACAAAAGCATTCGGTGGAGTATATGGAAAAGAAAGAAAAACATTTACCATTTAAAGGCGTCACTAGCCAAAATGTTTTTAATATTCCTTCAGCCCAGGCTGAAAATATAGGCCAAAATATAGCTCTAATAAAATGTAGCTGACATATTCGTTCTGCATTGTCAAATTCAAAATGTGTTTTTTTTTGGAGGGAAGGTATTTACCGACTGGCTGGTTATTCTTACCGATTTTTTTTTTCATAAAAAACAAGCCCAAAGGTATCGATGGGATCCCAAAAATTCAATACCTGATCCAGACAACTGGGTCTCGTCTTAGCCAGATCCAGTCATCGCCAGACACCTTGAACATTTTTACAATTAAAATTCAGAAACAGATTAAGGCCAAATGGCTAGTCACCTGAGAAAACCAAGTTCAGATATGGATTCAGCATGTGTGTTTACCCCTACAAGTCATACCTGTTTTGACGAAAACTTCCTGCCACTTCTGCCAATTTCCCAGTTTCGGCCGAACTCCAGAACTACTTGTCCGGCGAAAAAAGAAAGCTCAAAAACGAACTCAGGGTATCTTCTTTCCCCAATCCGCTCGAACTATATGTCCGGGTAAAATATGATTGTCATACAGGGACTCAGCATCTCTTCTTACCCCTAAATCGCTTATCTAGTCAACTAGAAATAGAACTTTAACTTCCAACAGTTTTCCGGTTTTGGCCGGATTCCGGGCGAACTACATGTCCGGGTAGAAAATTGTTTTAACATAAGTGTTCAGCATGTCTTCTTGCCCTAAATCGAACATCTAATCAACTCCAAATAAAGCTTTTAATTTTAACAAACTTTCCGGTTTGGGCCGGATTCCGGTCGAAATACCTGTCCGTCGAGAAAATAGTTTTCAGCATCGTCTTCAGCTTGTCTTCCTACCTCTAAATCGAACATCTAATCAACTTCAAATAAAACTTTTACTTTCAACAAACTTTCCGGTTTGGGCCGGATTCCGGGCGAAATACTTGTCCGTCGAGAAAATAGTTTTCACCATCGTCTTCAGCATGTTTTCCTACCCCTAAATCGAACATCTAATCGACTTCAAATAAAACTTTTATTTTCAACAAACTTTCCGGTTTTGACCGGATTCCGGGCGAACTACTCGTCCGATGACAAAATGATTTTCACCATCGTGTTCAGCATGTCTTCTTACCCCATAATCGACTATCACATTAGCTGTTTCAAAATATTTTGTTTGCCCCTTAATCTGAACCCCCTCCCCCACCCCTAAATGTAGGGCTACAAGCCCATCTACAAACTCGACTGGTCCGACGACCCAACGAATCCTCACACCAAGTTTCATCAAAATATCTCATTCCCTTCGAGAGTTATCGTGCTTACAGACGGACGGACAGACGTCATAGGTATCCCTCCACTTAAGTTTTGGGATCCCAAAAACTACTGTTCTAATAAAAACTTATTGTTTTGACAAAAAATCGACTGTTTTTAAGAACAAGATCTACGAGCTCATATGGCACTTGATACGAGTATGTGGTACCTTAAAATTAGACGAGAAATCCAAATACCCCGCCATCTAAAAACGCGGTTCAGACCTATAAATACTATATCTAGTTTCACTGAAGTCTGAGCGAGATCCTCTCGTTTGGATATTTCACATGCCACACGGTTTTCGGTATCCCCTCCAACGTCCCCTACCGTCCGAGTCCGAATCTGGTTCAGAGTTCGACTACTAAATGGATCATTTGAAATATTTTCTCTTACCACCTATCAAGCTTCACTCAAATCTGAGCGTTTTTTTTTAACTTCCCTTAAATCTCCACCCACCCCCCTCCCCCAGTGTCGTTGGATACAGTTCGGATCCTAAAATATGCTATCTAGGGCATGTGAGCTCTCTACATTACAAGTTTCACTAAAATCGCTCCACTTGTTTGACCCCTATGCGAGCCAAAACGTTTCTGAGAATCCCCTTCCAAGTCCCCCCACTTTGGCTGAATACGAATCAGAAACATAAACGTCGCATCTCTGACATGTCCTGATCAAATTAGAATGGAATCGGAGCATAGCCTATCCGCAAATTTCCAGTTCCCGCTTCACCCCCCTCCCCTACCGTGACCAGATCCGATCCAGACACCAGATTACAAATCAAGGCCGCATTAACTCGGAACTGTCCAACAAGCATCCCATTCTGTACCCCTCCCCCCCTCGTCCAACTCTCCTAAACGTGCCGGCATGTGGTTCGGACGCAGGTTTTGCTTGTCTAGGTCGTCAGTTCTTATCACCCATAAAGTTTCCGTAAAGTAATTTCCGGATTCCCCTTCCCTCAACTCCCCAAAGATGGTCGGATCCAGGAACACAAGTTTTCCTAGGGCATTATGTGGTCATTAATAGGCCTGCAAAGTTTCATCGTTCTTAGAATAGCTGGAACTATCCTAACTGGCGATCCCCGGAATTACCGGAAACACCCTCCAACTCCCCCCCCCCCCCCCACAGAGCCCCGATAGGATCTGGTTATGTCAATTACGTATCTATAAAGGCTAATGCTTGTTCTTCTCACCAAGTTCCATCCCAATCCCTCAACTCTAAGCGTTTCACCAGATTTCCAGTCCCCCCTTCAATCCCCCCCTCCCCTCAAGTATCTGATTCGACCAGGACTTGACATGGAATATCTGAGGCGTTAGCTCTTTCCACTTGCCAAGTTTCATTCAATTCCGATCACCCGTTCAAAAGTTATGCATGCCAACAGATTCCGGGATCCCCACCCCTCCACCCCCACTGTGGTTGGATCCAGGAAACGACTATTATCAAGTCAGTCTGTTCGACTCCCTGAGATGTCTTCCAAGTTCCATTGTCCTAGCACATCCGGAGGTACCGAACTAGCAGGATCACCGAAATTCCGGTCTCCCCCCCCCTCGACCCCCCACAGTGCCGGAATCTGGCCCGGTTATGTCAACGTCGTGTCTAGGACTTGTGCTTGTTCTTCCTACCAAGTTTCATCCCGATCACTCCACTCTAAGCATTTCCCAAGATTTCCGGTTCCTCCCCTCCAGCTCCCCCCAAAGTCACCGGATCCGGTTCGGATTTAAGTTGGGTCGTCTGAGACACGTGATCCTTCCAAATATTAAGTTTCATTAAGATCCGATCACCGGTTCAAAAGTTATACATTCCTCTATATTCCGGATCCCCCTGCCGCCACTCCCCCCACGATGCTCGGATCGGGGAAGTGACTGTTTCCAACTTAATCGTTTGGGGTCCCTAATATGCCTGCCAAGTTTCATAGTCCTAGCTTATGTGGAAGTGTCCAAACTAGAAAAACCTGGACAGACCGACCGACCGACGGACGGACAGAAATTGCGATCGCTATTTGGCACCAACTCGGTTATTTTTACCGACTGGCCGACAACATTGGGGGGGGGGAGTGACAAAGCTCCCCCCCCCCCCTGATACTACTACATGCTACTATAGCAAGACTGGATGCTACTGTAGCAAGCCGGGATGCTACTGAATACTACTGCTTAAGATTAGCCCAGTGTGAGGCACATTAAATTAAGTATTCTGCACTACTGCATATCAATACATGCAACTTTTCCGTACAACTATACCATACAACTACACAGGCTACAAATTTTCCGTGACGCGCCATTATTATTATTATTTTATACTGCCTATATATATATATACGTGTATTTAAAAGCCAGTGGCCATATACGCAACTACAAACACAAAAATAAACTAAAAAGAAAAACAATAACACTCAATAGGTTCAAGTCGCTGCCTTCCGCGCCTCCATGCCTTTCTTTAATGAAACAACATACCGCAATAATTCAATAAAACAATTCAGAAAATGGTCCAGCCCATCTTCAACCTCCCCATAGAGGGGGCAAACAGACCAACCTCCCGAGCCACCATATAATTTGTGGGATGGAATGAATAATTACCTTGACTGGTGCCTGTTTAGCATAGCCAGGAGCGGCGCGAAGGGCCAATCTGCCGGAAGACTTGCGGCACCTGCATGCGACAGGCTGAGTGTGTCATGGCCGTGCGGCACCTTCTGTACATTGGCTTTGCTGGAGGCAAGGATGTCCTCGGAGAAGAAGACGGCCTCGTAGACGGAGCGAATTGTCGGCAAGCTAGAAGAAACGGAAGCAAAAAGTATCAAGGAAGCTTACCGTTCTTTGGAAATAGTAAATGAAGAATAATTTATTCTCATCTCTTCTATCGTGGGGTATAGTACTGGGGCAACTTGGGGAAAACTAACTCAAATTACTATACTTATTATTATCGTGTTCTCTTTGACGGGGTTTAGCCTATTATTTTTTTTTACTTCGAAACAAGTCTCAAAAAACGGAATTAATTTAAGGAACACCGTTTTATTACCAAATGAGGACTTGCAAGACAAAAATTAGCCCAACTTCTAAGTCATCGCATAAATATGTATGTCTTCCTTCCAAACCTTATGAATCTTTAGAAGAGATTTAATTGAGATTAGGAGATTAAATTAATCAACGGAAGTTGCTACAGCTTTGAAGTGAGCGATACTATACAAGTCAGTATTAACGGTCATTATCGGGGGCACGCGTTCAAACTAGCAAAATGTGTAAGGAGTAAGTAAGTAAGTAAGTAATTTATTTCCGACCCGCCATCGGAAAAGCGGAGTATGTAAAATAAAATAAAAGAATAAAATAAAACACAACAAATATAATATACAATTTTTCATTCATCGGCCAGAATAGAATGTAGAGTGTCATGTGCTGGCTGGGCCCTGTTGTCCATGATTTTTGGCAGGGCCGATGCAATTTTCAAAAGTGTGACGCATGCATCTTTACCTTGGAAACGCTCAATTAGCATGTAGCTGTGGTATAACTTTGTCAAATAAAGCAGGTGCTTCGCATACTTAAAATACCATCTTCTCATCTTCTGCAACTCCTTCTTCCGTAGAACATGTGGGACATCAGAGCGAAATAAAATGGATGGAGCACAAAAAGAGCTGTATAAATTTCCTAAAGCTTTCCGACTGTAGCGCCCATGGTTCAGAACGATGCGTCCATAAGCGGTACGGACAGAGTGGGGTTCTTTAAGCAGAATTGCTCAACAGCATTATCGAAGATGCGGCTAATTAGTAAGTAAGTAAGGTGTATTAGACAAAAACTTGCTAGCCAGCTAATTTGATTGTCTTTACAAAATATCATTCTTTTCAACGCTCACAGGTTACATAACGGGACACATGGCGATACAAATACTGTCATTATGCTGACATTATATTAAACATGTTTACGAAAAACGGCACAAACGTATTACTGCTGAATCAACTGATAGTTTCGAGTATATTACAGATAAGATTATTTTTTACTTTGATCTGTGCTACCATTCACAATATTTGCTATCTGTGTGCAGCGGAAAGCCTTTTATAATGCAATATATCAGTATAAGCTCAGACATTTTTTCCAGGTTGACAATTCACCAAGACCCAAAATCTTCTACCATGCGCCGTGCTTATGTATTTTTTCAGGTTTCAGACTCGAACATGAATGCTCAACCGTGAGGCGTGAGCTCGGGTGTTGGCGCTGCGGCGTCGACACCAGAGCTCCCTTGAATAGGGGTCCCTCAGGTCTTAAAGACGTAAACGACTACAGTGACCAACCCAATCCCAAAGGCGTCCTACCCACGAGGCAGCAATGCACAGACGACGCTACAAATAACCAAAGACAGCTTTTTGGCAGTTTTGACATAGTTTCAGTTTATGAATTCTTCCATCATCATTTCCAAGGTTTTAAATAAATCTTCGATTGGGCCAAGCTTTTTCGTAAATACCAAATATTTGGGCAAAGGGCAAATACTAAAGCTCTTACCTCTCCAGCGAAATCTTAGCCAATGATTTTCCGCGTTCGGCGTCTCCGAGTCCTAGCGAACTGAATCCAACAAGGAGCTCATCTTCCCTGTAACAGAAGCTACAATATGCAAAGTAGCGCATTGGGAGATTGACTGATACAACTCGTCTACCTGAGCGTGTTCCACCCTTCTAACATAGTAACTATTAGTTACTATTTTCGATCCAGCATTGTAAAAAAGTTAATACGCTGACCGTTCCAACCTTCAAATAGCAACTAATAGTAACTATTTGCTTACCATGCTCGGGAGCGTAGTAAGCGTGGTAACGACGAATCTCTGTAACCTGACTGGTTAGAACACCACGTGCATGATATTTTGTCAAAAATAGAAAAATGAATTCCAGCCTTGACGCCAAGAAGCCAAAATTCGTGAAGTCATGCGTAGTAACTACGGTAAGTAGGGTGGAACACGCTCATTATGTCATATCTGGAGCAGAGGCCTCACGTTTGGGAGGGGGGGGGGGGGGAGGGCGCGATATTTTGGATGCCTCCTTTAATTTTTATTTCCGTTCTTCGAAACGTGTTCCTATGCAGGACAAGAATGTGTAAAATTGGCTGGAATTCACAATGACCTACAAGAGAGGGCAAGCCGGTATCAAGCACATTCTAAAGATCGGATTCGGATTAGCAAAGACAATAGTTGCGTTTTTACAGATACCATGGTATCTGTTACCACGGTAACTGGATCTAAAATTCAGTCGTTTCTGCAGTTATCGTGGTATCTGATACACGGTTGCTCTGCAAAAACGACTATTGCCGAAATTTCACTTTTCGAAGTCATCCCAAAAGAAAAACTGATATCCAGTTACATCACTTAGTGCTAAATTCATTTCTCACCAATTTGACAAATTTGGTGAAAGTGAGATGACTTTCAGATACCACGATCACTTACCACGGTCAGACCGTGGTATCCGAATATCAGATACCACGATAACTGCAATAACGCCTTTTGACGGTGTTATCAGATACCACGATAACTGCGAAAACGACTTTAGATTCTAGTATCAGAAACCACGATATCTGCAAAAACGCAAATAATACGGGCTTCAAATAAGACAGTCTAGTTATTAACTGGAAAGGGGAAGTATGAACGGGTATGGAAATATCCCTGATCCTATCTATTTATAAAACTAGGAAGCCAACCTAGGTTTCGGCTAGAAGGTGCAAAAAGTTGATTATTTTGTTGTTAAAGTATGAAACCTTCAACCTCTCTGATTCAACTCTTCTCCAATACCGTGATTATGATAAAACAAATCCCTACCTAAAGAAATCACGATTGAATAGGATTTCACGGAAGATTTCTTGAAGGCGGCATTCGTCGCCTACCGGGGCCGAGACAGTGTACACCAAACTGAGCGTATGGACGGCCGTCGTTTCCGTAGGCTAGAAAAAAATATTGTTTACTCAAACACGTGATTTTTTTTTTCCAATATAAATTTTAGACATCTGCTTTATTTTCACTGGCTCAGTCTCACATGGTACCACAAATGTATGTATCTCCAAGGAGTTTAGCTACTCCACCGCTGAATATTTTGGTATGATTGGCCAGTACTGATGTACTTGAATCCTCACTTATCCGACCGATACTTGGAGCAGCTAGGAACAAGAGCAGCATACCTATAGTAACTGAAAAGAAGAACTTAGAGTGTCACGGCAACTTAATACTCTTGATCACGAACTCTTCGCGCCGGTGAAGGATTGCCGTGGGCGAGAAACGTCATGAAAACACACGTTATTGATTGGTTTGCACATAATTTGAATCCAGTCAGAGGATTCGTTTGGGTGACATTTCTTGTTCTTCCGAGGTTCACTGGCGTGTTTCGGCCTTAGTCATATAGAGCGTGTTCCATCCTACTTACCGTAGTTACTACGCATGACGTCACGAATTCTGGCTTTTTGCCGTCCAGGCTGGAACGATTTTTCTATTTTCTAGCAGAATATCATGCAACGGGCGAATCCGACCAATCACATTGCAGAGATCCGTAGTTAGTACGCTCCCGAGCGTGGTAAGCAAATAGTTACTATTCCGAGAAGGTTGGAACGGTCAGCGTAGTAACTTTTAGTGAGGTTGGAACGGAAATAGTAACTAATAGTTACTATTTGTAGAAGGGTGGAACACGCTCATAGAGTATTGCAGGTCAAATTATTAGGTGGTTGTACTCCTTCAGCCCAAGCTAGCTGCTACGGCCGGATGTACACATTCACGCCCGGCCGAAGCCAACAATCCTGCGCCATCTCCCCCAGCGGAGCCGTAGAAACGTGCAACGTGAATATGCCGCTGAAATGTACAACAAGCTATACGGCCTTTTCTTTGAGAGAGAGAGAGAGACAAATTTAATATATAATGCAATTTTACAAAACAAAATTTCAACATCATAACAGACCCGCCCCGTGGACTCAATAATTTAACCACTTAATAATTTAAAAAAACTTTGAAGTGGTGTAGAGTTAATGAATGTGTTATACGGGCTGAATGCCTGGCGTCTTATTTTTCGGTTGGGAAACATCAATTTTGGTCGCTTGTAAAACGAACGCGTGGCTCACAGTCTGCTTCATTGCCGCTTTCTTTGGACAGTGTGACTGGTGGAGATAACATTGCGAACCTTTGGAGTACTTCGTTTAAAACTCTGTTTAATTCGGTGCCGTCCTCGTTGATCGGTGTCCATGATCATTGCCTCGGTTTGCCGTTTGAATTTGAACCTATTAATGTCGAGGATGTTCTGAAAGCAATTTCGCGTATGAATAATTGTGGCCCTAGACCGGACGGTTTGTCTGCTTCTCATTTAAAACATGCGATGAGGCCTCTAAGTAGTTTTTTGCCTACTTTGTTTAATTCAATGATATCCCACAGTATGTTGCCGGATTCGTTAACAAGAGTAGTTCTTTTTCCGGTTCCTAAAGTAAACAAGAGCTACGAGCTCATATGGCACTTGTTACGAGTAGGCACGGCTCGGTTATGTCAATGATATATCTAGTGTTTGCTAGGTGTCTTCCCACCAAGTTTCATCTCGATCCCTCCACTCATAGCGTTTTCCAATATTTCCGGTTCTCCCCTCCAGCTCCCCCCCAAAAGTCACCGGATCCGGTCCGGATTTTAAGTGGGTCGTCTGAAGCATGAGGCCTTTCCAAATATCAAGTTCCATCGAGATCCGATCACCTGTTCAAAAGTTATAAATACCTCAAGATTCCGGATTCCCTCTCCCTCCACTCCCCCCACAGTGCCCGAATTGGCTCGGTTATGTCAAAGATGTATCTAGTGTTTGCTAGGTGTCTTCCCACCAAGTTTCATCTCGATCCCTCCACTCATAGCGTTTCCCAAGATTTCCGGTTGCCCCCTCCAGCTACCCCCAAAAGTCACCGGATCCGGTCCGGATTTTAAGTGGGTCGTCTGAGGCATGAGGTCGTTCCAAATATCAAGTTTCATCGAGATCCGGTCACCCGTTCAAAAGTTATAAATACCTCAAGATTCCGGATTCCCCCTCCCTCCACTCCCCCGACAGTGCCCGAATCGGCTCGGTCATGTTAATGATGTATCTAGTGTTTGCTAGGTGTCTTCCCACCAAGTTTCATCTCTACCCCTCCACTCATAGCATTTCCCAAGATTTCCGGTTGCCTCCTCCAGCTCCCCCCAAAAGTCACCGGATCCGGCCCGGATTTTAAGTGGGTCGTCTGAGGCATGAGGTCTTTCCAAATATCAAGTTCCACGAAGATCCGATCACCCGTTCAAAAGTTAAAAATACCTCAAGATTCCGGATTCCCCCTCCCTCCACTCCCCCCACAGTGCCCGAATCGGCTTGGTTATGTCAATGATGTATCTAGTGTTTGCTAGGTGTCTTCCCACCAAGTTTCATCTCGATCCCTCCACTCATAGCGTTTCCCAAGATTTCCGGTTGTCCCCTGCAGCTCCCCCCAAAAGTCACCGGATCCGGTCCAGATTTTAAGTGGGTCGTCTGAGGTATGAGGTCTTTCCAAATATCAAGTTCCATCGAGATCTGATCACCCGTTCAAAAGTTATAAATACCTCAAGATTCCGGATTCCCCCTCCCTCCACTCCCCCCCACAGTGCCCGAATCGGCTCGGTTATGTCAATGATGTATCTAGTGTTTGCTAGGTGTCTTCCCACCAAGTTTCATCTCGATCCCTCCACTCATAGCGTTTCCCAAGATTTCCGGTTGCCCCCTCCAGCTCCCTCCAAAAGTCACCGGATCCGGTCCGGATTTTAAGTGGGTCGTTTGAGGCATGAGTTCGTTCCAAATATCAAGTTCCATCGAGATCCGATCACCCGTTCAAAAGTTATAAATACCTCAAGATTCCGGATTCCCCCTCCCTCCACTCCCCCCATAGTGCCCGAATCGGCTCGGTTATGTCATGTATCTAGTGTTTGCTAGGTGTCTTCCCACAAGTTTCATCTCGATCCCTCCACTCATAGCGTTTCCCAAGATTTCCGGTTGCCCCCTCCAGCTCCCCCCAAAAGTCACCGGATCTGGTCCGGATTTTAAGTGGGTCGTCTGAGGCATGAGGTCGTTCCAAATATCAAGTTTCATCGAGATCCGATCACCCGTTCAAAAGTTAAAAATACCTCAAGATTCTGGATTCCCCCTCCCTCCACTCCCCCCACGGTGCTCGGATCGGGGAAGTGACTATTTCCAACTTAATCATTTGGGGTCCCTGATACGCCTGCCAAGTTTTATCGTCCTAGCTTATGTGGAAGTGCCCGAACTAGCAAAACCTGGACAGACCGACAGACCGACGGACGGACAGAAATTGCGATCGCTATATGGCACCTGGCCGAAGGGCAAGTGCCATAAAAATGGTAATATGTCGTCTTCTTCAAATTATCGGCCTATAGCGTTAGCCAGCGCTTTCTCTAAAATTTTTGAACGATGTATTCTGTCAAAAATTGAACCGTATTTGGCGAGGTCAGAATATCAGTTTGGGTTCAAGCCCCGTTCATCGACAGAATTCTGTGTTTTTATCCTGAAAAGTGTTATAATGTACTTCTGGTTGTTTGGCTCGGCGGTTTTTGTACGCTTTATTGATGCGCGTAAAGCATTTGATCGGGTTAATCACAAACAAGAGCTACGAGCTCATATGGCACTTGTTACGAGTAGGCACGGCTCGGTTATGTCAATGATATATCTAGTGGTTGCTAGGTGTCTTCCCACCAAGTTTCATCTCGATCCCTCCACTCATAGCGTTTTCCAATATTTCCGGTTCTCCCCTCCAGCTCCCCCCAAAAGTCACCGGATCCGGTCCGGATTTTAAGTGGGTCGTCTGAGGCATGAGGTCTTTCCAAATATCAAGTTTCATCGAGATCCGGTCACCCGTTCAAAAGTTATAAATACCTCAAGATTCCGGATTCCCCCTCCCTCCATTCCCCCGACAGTGCCCGAATCGGCTCGGTTATGTCAATGATGTATCTAGTGTTTGCTAGGTGTCTTCCCACCAAGTTTCATCTCGATCCCTCCACTCATAGCGTTTCCAAAGATTTCCGGTTGCCCCCTCCAGCTCCCCCCAAAAGTCACCGGATCCGGTCCAGATTTTAAGTGGGTCGTCTGAGGGATGAGGTCTTTCCAAATATCAAGTTCCATCGAGATCCGATCACCCGTTCAAAAGTTATAAATACCTCAAGATTCCGGATTCCCCCTCCCTCTACTCCCCCCACAGTACCCGAATCGGCTCGGTTATGTCAATGATGTATCTAGTGTTTGCTAGGTGTCTTCCCACCAAGTTTCATCTCGATCCCTCCACTCATAGCGTTTCCCAAGATTTCCGGTTGCCCCCTCCAGCTTCCCCCAAAAGTCACCGGATTTTAAGGTCCAGATTTTAAGTGGGTCGTCTGAGGGATGAGGTCTTTCCAAATATCAAGTTCCATCGAGATCCGATCCCCCGTTCAAAAGTTATAAATACCTCAAGATTCCGGATTCCCCCTCCCTCTACTCCCCCCCACAGTACCCGAATCGGCTCGGTTATGTCAATGATGTATCTAGTGTTTGCTAGGTGTCTTCCCACCAAGTTTGATCTCGATCCCTCCACTCATAGCGTTTCCCAAGATTTCCGGTTGCCCCCTCCAGCTCCCCCCAAAAGTCACCGGATCCGGTCCGGATTTTAAGTAGGTCGTCTGAGGCGTGAGGTCTTTCCAAATATCAAGTTCCATCGATATCCGATCACCCGTTCAAAAGTTATAAATACCTCAAGATTCCGGATTCCCCCTCCCTCCACTCCCCCCCACAGTGCCCGAATCGGCTCGGTTATGTCAACGATGTATCTAGTGTTTGCTAGGTGTCTTCCCACCAAGTTTCATCTCGATCCCTCCACTCATAGCGTTTCCCAAGATTTCCGGTTGCCCCCTGCTCCCCCCAAAAGTCACCGGATCCGGTCCGGATTTTAAGTAGGTCGTCTGAGGCATGAGGTCTTTCCAAATATCAAGTTCCATCGAGATCCGATCACCCGTTCAAAAGTTATAAATACCTCAAGATTCCGGATTCCCCCTCCCTCTACTCCCCCCACAGTACCCGGATCGGCTCGGTTATGTCAATGATGTATCTAGTGTTTGCTAGGTGTCTTCCCACCAAGTTTCATCTCGATCCCTCCACTCATAGCGTTTCCCAAGATTTCCGGTTGCCCCCTCCAGCTCCCCCCAAAAGTCACCGGATCCGGTCCGGATTTTAAGTAGGTCGTCTGAGGCATGAGGTCTTTCCAAATATCAAGTTCCATCGAGATCCGATCACCCGTTCAAAAGTTATAAATACCTCAAGATTCCGGATTCCCCCTCCCTCCACTCCCCCCCACAGTGTCCGAATCGGCTCGGTTATGTCAACGATGTATCTAGTGTTTGCTAGGTGTCTTCCCACCAAGTTTCATCTCGATCCCTCCCCTCATGGCGTTTCCCAAGATTTCCGGTTGCCCCCTCCAGCTCCCCCCAAAAGTCACCGGATCCGGTCCGGATTTTAAGTGGGTCGTCTGAGGCATGAGGTCGTTCCAAATATCAAGTTTCATCGAGATCCGATCACCCGTTCAAAAGTTAAAAATACGTCAAGATTCCGGATTCCCCCTCCCTCCACTCCCCCCACGGTGCTCGGATCGGGGAAGTGACTATTTCCAACTTAATCATTTGGGGTCCCTGATATGCCTGCCAAGTTTTATCATCCTAGCTTATGTGGAAGTGCCCGAACTAGCAAAACCTGGACAGACCGACAGACCGACAGACCGACGGACGGACAGAAATTGCGATCGCTATATGGCACTTGGCCGAAGGGCAAGTGCCATAAAAAATGATCAGATCCATCCGTAACAATCACATCAGCGAAAGACCTTTCAAAAAATTCGCCATCACAAAATATATTGTCAATTAGTGTCGCTGATTTATTTGTTATTCGAGTTGGAACCGTAACTAACGGGTAATTATCCGAAGAAATCATTAAATTTACAAAATCATAACTATCATTTTTGTTGAAAAGGTTTATGTTGAAATCTCCCATTATGATTTTATTTTTATTTTCAGAGTTAACTCGCTCCATTAAATTCCCAAATTCCCCAAGAAAATCTTTATCTTCATACGAAGGGACTTTATAAACTAAACCAAGAATCAGGTTTTTTCCACGAGTATTCTTAATCTCAATAAAAATTGTTTCGAGCCTACCCTCAAGCCACAAAGAAAGATCCTCTCTAACCCAATAAGAATTAATCAGCAAAGCTAGGCCACCTCTTTCCATGGAAGATCTTTCGCGACGTTCCAATTTATATCCTGGAAAAGAACAAGAGCTACGAGCTCATATGGCACTTGTTACGAGTAGGCACGGCTCGGTTACGTCAATGATATATCTAGTGTTTGCTAGGTGTCTTCCCACCAAGTTTCATCTCGATCCCTCCACTCATAGCGTTTTCCAATATTTCCGGTTCTCCCCTCCAGCTCCCCCCAAAAGTCACTGGATCCGGTCCGGATTTTAAGTGGGTCGTCTGAGGCATGAGGTCTTTCCAAATATCAAGTTTCATCGAGATCCGGTCACCCGTTCAAAAGTTATAAATACCTCAGGATTCCGGATTCCCCCTCCCTCAACTCCCCCAACAGTGCCCGAATCGGCTCGGTCATGTCAATGATGTATCTAGTGTTTGCTAGGTGTCTTCCCACCAAGTTTCATCTCTATCCCTCCACTCATAGCGTTTCCCAAGATTTCCGGTTAACCCCTCCAGCTCCCCCAAAAGTCACCGGATCCGGTCCGGATTTTAAGTGGGTTCAATTTCAATTTCAATTCAATTTCAATTTATTTTTAAAATTCCTTCACGGGCAAGCCGAACATTGGATTTTTCGTCATAAACATAATAACATCAACACCTTTGTCATAATTTTGTCATAAATAATAAACTTATATACAATTCGAATCACTGTAAGTGATCATTTACAATTACACTTATATTAAAACTGAAATTCAAATCACTATAACATAAACAAGAGTTACAACGAATTATGCATTTCGACGAATGACGTCACGTTAAACGTATGTAAGAACTAGGATTCAAACAATTATAAAATAAGCACGAATTACGATGAATTATACGAGAATCACGATGAGTTATACATTTCGACGAATGACGGTACGAAGCTTTTTCTGTATCGGTCATGAGATGCAGAAAGGGGATGTAACTTAGGGATCGGCTGCGAAACCATTCGCGCAGGTCTAGGCCGTCTGAGGCATGAGGCCTTTCTAAATATCAAGTTCCATCGAGATCCGATCACCCGTTCAAAAGTTATAAATACCTCAAGATTCCGGATTCCCCCTCCCTCCACTCCCCCCACAGTGCCCGAATTGGCTCGGTTATGTCAATGATGTATCTTCACACCAAGTTTCATCTCGATCCCTCCGCTCACAGCGTTTCCCAAGATTTCCGGTTGCCCCCTCAAGCTCCCCCCAAAAGTCACCGGATCCGGTCCGGATTTTAAGTGGGTCGTCTGAGGCATGAGGTCGTTCCAAATATCAAGTTCCATCGAGATCCGATCACCCGTTAAAAAGTTATAAATACCTCAAGATTCCGGATTCCCCTCCCTCCACTCCCCCGACAGTGCCCGAATCGGCTCGGTCATGTCAATGATGTATCTAGTGTTTACTAGGTGTCTTCCCACCAAGTTTCATCTCGACCCCTCCACTCATAGCGTTTCCCAAGATTTCCGGTTGCCTCCTCCAGCTCCCCCCAAAAGTCACCGGATCCGGTCCGGATTTTAAGTGGGTCGTCTGAGGCATGAGGTCTTTCCAAATATCAAGTTCCATCGAGATCCGATCACCCGTTCAAAAGTTATAAATACCTCAAGATTCCGGATTCCCCCTCCCTCCACTCCCCCCCACAGTACCCGAATCGGCTCGGTTATGTCAATGATGTATCTAGTGTTTGCTAGGTGTCTTCCCACCAAGTTTCATCTCGATCCCTCCACTCATAGCGTTTCCCAAAATTTCCGGTTGCCCCCTCCAGCTCCCCCCAAAAGTCACCGGATCCGGTCCGGATTTTAAGTACGTCGTCTGAGGCCTTTCCAAATATCAAGTTCCATCGAGATCCGATCACCCTTTCAAAAGTTATAAATACCTCAAGGTTCCGGATTCCCCCTCCCTCCACTCCCCCCCCCCCCACAGTGCCCGAATCGGCTCGGTTATGTCAATGATGTATCTAGTGTTTGCTAGGTGTCTTCCCACCAAGTTTCATCTCGATCCCTCCACTCATAGCGTTTCCCAAGATTTCCGGTTGCCCCCTCCAGCTCCCCCCCAAAAGTCATCGGATCCGGTCCGGATTTTAAGTGGGTCGTCTGAGGCATGAGGTCGTTCCAAATATCAAGTTTCATCGAGATCCGATCACCCGTTCAAAAGTTATAAATACCTCAAGATTCCGGATTCCCCCTCCCTCCACTCCCCCCCACAGTACCCGAACCGGCTCGGTTATGTCAATGATGTATCTAGTGTTTGCTAGGTGTCTTCCCACCAAGTTTCATCTCGATCCCTCCGCTCATAGCGTTTCCCAAGATTTCCGGTTGCCCCCTCCAGCTCCCCCCAAAAATCACCGGATCCGGTCCGGATTTTAAGTACGTCGTCTGAGGCATGAGGTCTTTCCAAATATCAAGTTCCATCGAGATCCGATCACCCGTTCAAAAGTTATAAATACCTCAAGGTTCAGGATTCCCCCTCCCTCCACTCCCCCCCACAGTGCCCGAATCGGCTCAGTTATGTCAATGATGTATCTAGTGTTTGCTAGGTGTCTTCCGACCAAGTTTCATCTCGATCCCTCCACTCATAGCGTTTCCCAAGATTTCCGGTTGCCCCCTCCAGCTCCCCCCAAAAGTCACCGGATCTGGTCCGGATTTTAATTGGGTCGTCTGAGGCATGAGGACGTTCCAAATATCAAGTTTCATCGAGATCCGATCACCCGTTCAAAAGTTAAAAATACCTCAAGATTCCGGATTCCCCCTCCCTGCGCTCCCCCCACGGTGCTCGGATCGGGGAAGTGACTATTTCCAACTTAATCATTTGGGGTCCCTGATACGCTTGCCAAGTTTTATCGTCCTAGCTTATCTGGAAGTGCCCGAACTAGCAAAACCTGGACAGACCGACAGACCGACAGACCGACGGACGGACAGAAATTGCGATCGCTATATGGCACTTGGCCGAAGGGCAAGTGCCATAAAAACTGTTGCTGGAGTTGCTTAAAAGAGGTGTTCCCGCTCCGTCTGTTTTGTTACTTGAGTGTGGTTTCGACGACAAACGTTTGAAGTTAAGTGGGGCATTTATCGTAGTAGCCCGTTTCGTGTACATAATGGTGTCAGGCAGGGAGGTATTTGATCCCCTTTTCTGTATAATATGTATGTTGATGATCTAAATAGTCGGCTTTGCGCCATTTCAGTTGGTTGTTTCATTAGTAATAGTGTTTTAATAATTTGAGTTATGCGGATGATCTTGTCCTCATGGCTGCAAGTATTAATGCTTTGAACCTCCTACTTCGAGTATGTGAGAAATTTGCACTGGAGAGAGATATTGTTTTTAACACAGACAAAACGGAATGTATGGCATTTATAACACCAGAGTTTAAAATCAAAATAGTCCCTCCTGTGCTGCTGTGTTCGTCACGCCTGAAATTTGTTGCAGAGTTTAAATACCTTGAATTCTGGTTTACGCGTGATCATTTGCGTCATTTCGGTCCCTCGGCCATAGCCTAGGTTGCCCTTATAGAGTAGAATAGAATTAGTACAAAGTTCCAAATATTCGAGAGACTTTTCCGTTGTGTTTTCTGATGAAGCAGTATATTAACATGTAATTGACTATCCGAAGCTAGCGTGTTTCTTATGCTATTATGGAGAATAAAGGAATTATTATTATTATTATTATCAATACATGCAACTTTTTCGCACGACTACCATACAACTACACAGTCTAAAAATTTTTCTTCCGGGCAATTCTACACGCAGTAGTTTGTGTGACATCCGACTTACCTTGGAGAAGCTAACAATCTTTAGTAGCCAATAGATTAGTTCCGCCTCAAATTTCGAAAACCAATGATTCGATAAGCCCCCGGAGAACTTCGAAATCCTTTTGATATACTTGACGAGTGCTTCGTTGTCCCACAGAAACGATACCTAGAACATGAAAAACATTTAATGAAAAATACTAGCACGATATAGCTTCTCCTTTCTGGGATATTCAAACAATGTTTACAACGGATAAACGTCAGCTACGATTCTTCATCAGCGATATTTCGGCCCTTCTTGGCAAGGGTCCTCGTCAGGCTGTCAATCTTCTGGGTCAACTTCGGGGAAGGAAACAAACCTGTAATCTAAAAAATGTGAATATGTGTTTAAATTTCATTCTTCATTCTCCTTGTATAGTTCCTTTCCACAGCAAATCTCTCCTTAGATATTTATTGCTTTTTTTCGGGGATTCGGTCAGTCATGTATTCTTGGAGTCCTGTGGGGTGAAGGTTCGGGTAATTATGAAACTGGGATCGGGAATGTGTTCTATTACAAACAGGAGTAGTAGGCTTTTAAGTAAAGTTTAGGTTTCTCGTGTTGAAAGAGTAAGTTAAATTTCAATTTAATTTATTTTCAAAACCGATACATCGGTCCAGCCGATTGGGTGGTTCTCGTCCATAGCCTATTAACACTAATCCTATACAAAAGATAATTCTACACTAGTTTCGACAAAACAAATACTTGTCAAACATAACACAAAATATTCAAATATATTAACAATTATCGATGAGTTAAAAGGCTGACGAAGGCGGGAACAAAACTTCTTAGGTAACGAGTCGTTGTATGTTTAATTGGCTGCAATTTGGGAAATGTCAATTAGTGTTTGGAGTTGGCCAATGACAATCAGTGACAGTAACAGTTGAAGTTATAGGGACAGTCTCATCGGAACAACTATGTAGACCGTAAGAACTGTCTGGATAGTAATCGGCTCCAGTGTATCAATTATCCAATTAGCAATAGTAGTTTTTTCGTCACTAAAGGAGCAAGGTGCAGTCGGAGCCCAGGCACATCGACTACACTGTAAAAAGTTTCTCCGAGTAAGGATTAAAGTTAACTGCAGTATTTGCTACTGGGATAATCTTATCTCTACTGAGATAAGATTAATCCGAATTAGAGATAAGATTATCTTTTTAGAGACAAAATTAATCCCAGTAGCAAATACAGAAAGATTTTTTTTGACAGTGTAGATCGGGAATTATTGCATTACGATTGCTGGAACAATTGCTATTCTTGAACTTTTTGTATCTGTCGTTTTCGCGATAAGGCTCAGATAGACAGACAGATCAGTGCATTTCGAAAGCCCGAGGGCCATATACACACTCAATTTCGATAGTTGCTGCTCTCGGTAGTCTGTCTGGATAAAAAGGTAAGCAGACAACCTATTGTCCCGAAGAAGAAGTTAGAACTATCAACTGGAAACGGATCTGAGTCGACTTGGCGGTACTGACCGATTATAGCGTCAGGCTCTGAGTCGAAGATGCACAAAAATCGACCAATAGGATGCGAGACTAATTCAGGATGTCATTTCTAATTGGGCTCTTCTTCAATACCGTCATATACACCATACGCCCCTCATAAAATTCCTATCAGATTAATTCTTTTTTGGTCGCTAGGTGCGCTATCGTAAAGAAAACAATGACACGTTACTTCTTGGTGTTCGTTTATTCTGTTTTTTTTTGTTGCTATTTTCAATTCCTCTTAGAACTGCTTAAAACTGTTTAAAATGCCGCTTCCTCTGTTTTTGCTTTACCCAACTCTGTTCTGTCAAGCGTAATCAACTTTGTCATTCCTGGCTTCTGACTTCAGTGCTGAGTGCTGGCTGACTTTTCCACAGGGCTAATACTCGACTCGATAAGAAGCGAAAGCCTAATCGCTTATTCACCCTTCAGATAACTTATACCAAGATCCCACGTGTGTTTGATTTATTGTTCCTCTAGCGCGTCTGGCGGCAATTCGTGATCGGATTTTATGACGGACGTATTAAAAATCAAGAACGGGCGTGAAAAAACATTTCCAGTAACTCATATAAGTTCAGAATAGTTACCAAACGCCGATAATTCAGACTTAAAATTGAAAATCCAACAGATCCCACTGTTACATTATTTGTTTATGCTCTTTTCCCACAATAGTTTGGAAATCCCATTTTCGTTCAGTTGAGTGCAATCCCTCTATCCATATGAGGGGATTCAAGGTTTTAATTTACACTTCTGTACAATATGATGATATATAAAGGGTCAAGCCGGAGATACAAGGTCGATTGACAAAAACCCGGTACAATACAGAACAAACCTATTTGACATATAACTAATTATATAAATAAATAATAATAACTCCAAGACTCACCATTAGACGGGAACTCGCCCTACAAACCCACCGACACTCGGCAAGGATCAACCCGAAAGACAATGTTGAGTCAAAATATAAAAGGAAAACGTGCACCTCATCGGGTTTCATTATTACTACGCTAAATAATGATAATTCAGACTCAAATTCAAATATCATATCTGCTGTTCGCATTGCTCATTTCATTGCAGAAATGCAAATCCCTATATAAGAGAAGACAGGGTTTCGGTTAAATTATAACAGGAAAACTTACGTCTGATCCCCAGTCTCTATTAATCTGACTGAGTTCCACCACGAGTCGGAAGACAGAAGACAGAAGGGCGACAGGAGTCCCTTCTTTTACAATTGGAGTGACAGCTGCTTCCCATGTTACGGAGCCGATACTTGGCAGATTAGGTGGGTCTCTCTTAGTGCCAGGCTCCAAGGTACACCCAATGACCGAGTAAGTACTGAAAGACAATCAAACAACTTAAATGAAAATTAAAGAGAGAGAAAAAATGGTTGTGATGTTCGTACATCAATATTTTTAGGCACTGCTCTCAATAGCCAAAGAACACAGCCTTGAATTTGCTTGTTGTTTGCTAACTTTTCCAAGAACTGGGACTCATTTAGAGCGTGTTCCCCCTTCTTACAAAAGTAAGTATCAGTTACCATTCTCGTTCCAACTTCGATAAAAGTTACTCCGCTGACAGTTCCAACCTTGTGTAAAGACGCAAGAAACCGTTACGTCATGAGTAACTACTGCGGTAAGTAGGGTGGAACTCAACCTTAGACCAAGTCAGGCTCAAGTTCTTTGAGTTTCTCAATTGTGTTAAAAAAGAAAAAAGAAAAAGAGAGACGAACTCGGTTCAATTAGAGGCAGATCGTAAAACTTATTAGTATCACATCGCCACAATTTGGTTGTTGTTTGCTGACTTTTCAACAAACTCGGGAGTCATTAAAATCCAGGGTGGGCCAACTGAGCTTCATGGCCTCGTCACGTCTTTCTGCGCAATCATCTTGAAGCTCATCCTGCTGTCATCCACAAAAATAAAAGTAAATAACATACCTCATTCGATGAAGTAACGAAGCAAACGTCACTGATTTAAGAAATCCCTGAATGGGACGGTTGAACAAACGACCAGCGATTTCTGCCACCTGCTCAATATTGCAGCTCGATTGCTTAACCAGGCATTTGAAATAGGTGGCGACAGTAGACAGGGCGGCTGCAGTAGCTTGCATGCCTGCATCCTGAAGAGAAATACTGCGTTTTAGGGGACGGTAGCGAAAGCAGACCAGCGAGGTCTCCCCACATTACTTGATTAAAAAATAAACAAGTTGGAACCATGCAACCCTGGTGCGTCGACAAGATATAGGCAGTCATTCAGACAATATTTTAACAAATGACAGACATTTTATTTTTGTAGCATATATTGTATCATTTATCCTCGCGATACTCACAATAAAGTTATTCATTCATCTGATTCATTTTCCTTCGGGTTGTTCAAATATCTACGTTTTCTGCTCTAACTTCCTCGTCGCATGCGCAATCACCAAAATCATGGAGAAGTTTTTGGTCGCTGTCTCGATTGTCAAACTAAAATAAATAAGTGAGCATCGTCTACCATCATTCAACCGTCATCATCCAACCGCAACCACCCACTGCCCAATGCGCCAGCTAATGCACTAAATTTATAGTCCTATTCGTGTTTCGTTGTTTGTGTTTATTTATCTTTTGCTGTTGTTGTTCATATTGTGACAATGCCGGCAATGCCGCTCTGTATTTCTTGTTAAGCGTTTATTTACTTATTTTCTGTATATACTCTGCAAATGCCTTATTATAAGGCTGCATGTAATGAATCAATTCAATTCAAATTAGAGGTTCCGCTTCGGGGGTACCAAGGCTGAGATACGACAGCCTACTTACCCACCATTTATTCACTTGAATAGACTTGAAGATCCGACGAAAATTCGTTACTTCTTTGCTCCACTACACTGTAAAAAGTCTATCCGTATAAAGATTAAAGTTAACTGCAGTATTTGCTACTCAGATTCATCTTATCTCTATTTGGTATTAATCTTATCTGCGTAGAGATAAGAATAATCCGAGTAGCAAATACTGCAGTTAACTTTAATCTTTATATGGAAAAACTTTTTACAGTGTAATCATATAATCGACTTTATGGAATGAACACTTTCTTTCGGATTTGCGGTACCTCTAACTGATGAAAAATTTGTAGCTTGCGCAGTTGTATGACAGTTGTACGAAAAAGTTGCATGTACTGATATGTAATAGTAAAGAATACTATCATTTAATGTGCTTCAGACTAAGCCAATCTTAAGCAGTAGTATCCAGTAGCATCCTGTCTTGCTAATAGTAGCATGCAGCAGAATGCAGTAACACGGTAGTCTTGACATAGAAGCATGTAGTAGCATCAGTTCGTGCTGCATGCTACTTTTTCATACTATTTGAGATAGATTTTTCATCGGGCATGTTTGAAATATTTGGCAGCTACAATGGCAAACGATAGCCGAAAACAATTTTTTTAAATTAATAGCTGGCTTTCTTACAACTGGGCTTCACCTTCTGGAACAAATAATCTGGAACTGCACATTCCCTGAGATTCGTTTTATTATCCATTCAAGCTATGATTGAAATTCAGGTTCTCCACGGCTGGAAGAACTTTGTCTTGTCAGGCCATCAGCACATTTTCTGAACCTCACTAGCAGAGCCTAAGACGAAAAAATAACAAGAGCTTCGAGCTCATATGGCACTTGTTACGAGTAGATGGTGCAGGAAAGTAGAGGAGAAACGTCTAACGGAAAGTAGAGGAGAAATGATCTAGAGCAATTGACTTATCTACCTTCCAAGTTCAGATCCACTAAATTGATCCTAGGAGTGCCACACTATTTCCGGTACCCCCCCCCCCCCCTTCAAACTCCCCCTATTGCGGCCGAATCTGGTTTAGAAGCATAAACAGATCATATAAAGCATCTTCTCTTACCCTCTATTAAGTTTCACTAGAGTCTAAGCATTTTCGGGAAAGTCCGTTATTCCCCCATTGTGCCCACATCCACTTCGGACCCTAAAGTATGTCATCTAGGGCTTATGGTCTCTCTAGTTTCCAAGTTTCATTAAATCACTCGAATGCCCCACTGTGTCCGAATAGGACTAGGACAAATAAACTTCGCATCTCTGACATCTCCTCTTCTCGTCTTTCAAGTTTGACTCGAATCGGAGCATATCTGCAAATTTTCAAGTTCTACTTCATCCTCCTCCTACCGTGGCCATATCCGGTCCGGACACCAACTAACAAACTAGGCCGCATAAGTTCGGCACTGTCAAACTTACATCCCATTCGGCCCATTTGTTTGTTTTTATGCATGTCCCAAAGTTTCCGGACCCCCCCCCCCCCTCCAACTCCCCCGACCATTGGCGCCTGTGGTTTGGACACATGTGTTGCATATCTAGGTCATTAGTTCTTATCACCCATAAAGTGTCACTCGAATCAGACGACCACCTGTTCGCAACCTACGGAAGTCAGGAATTTCCGGATTTCCCTTCCTTTAGCTCCCCCAAAAATAGTCGGATCCAGGAACGAGGCATTGTGTCAGGTCCTTAATTCTATTCGGTCGAGTCACTAATATGCCTGCCAAATTTCATCGTCCTTGGCAAATGTGGAAGTATCCTAACTCGCGATAGTCGGAATTCCGGGAAACCCCCTCCAACTCCCCCCGAGAGCCCCGATATCATCTGGTTCTGTCAAGAACGTATCTAGAGCCTATGCTTATTCTTCCCCACCAAATTCCATCCCAATCCCTCGACGCTAAGCGTTTCATGAAAATTCCGATGACCCACTCCAGCTCCCCCACAAGCATCTTATCCGGTCTGGACTTAACATGGACACCTCTCCACTTGCCAAGTTTCATTCAAATCCGATCGCCTGTTCTAAAGTTATGAATGTCACTAGATTCCGGATACCCCTTCCTTCCACCAGGGGCGTCACTATGGGGGGGGGGGGGGGAGGGGGGAGTCTCTTCTTCTCCACGGCATATCGGGTTCTTTTTGTACATAAGGAATAAAGAAGAAATCAAACTTGTATGCTTTTGTCGAGCGTCGTCGGCACCTCGGATTCTTTTTATACCCAAGAAATAAAATCCTGCAAATATTTGTCGGGCAAAAGCATACAAGTTTGATTTCTTCTTTATTCCTTAGTTACAAAAGAACCCGATAATTCTGTACGGCATATTATGCCGTAGAGAATACCGAGGCCCGACAAAAAGCATGCAGGGTTCGATTTCTTCCTTGTTTTGCCCGACAAATGTTTGCAGGATTTTATTTCTTGCGTATAAAAAGAGTCCGATGTGCCGACGAGTCGACCGACGCTTGACAAAAGCATACAAAATTCTATTTCTTCTGTGTTTGTCGGCGCTCCGCGCCGACAAACAAGTGAACTTTCGCCGGGCTTCTTTGTTGGGCATTGGTCCACTCGTCGGCACATCGGGTTCTATTTATACCTAAGAAATCAAATGCTGCAGCTTTATCGGGCACAACGGGTTAATTTTTACACGTCAGAAATCAACTTCTGTACAATACAGTCGGGCCAAACACAAAAGAAATCAGATGCTGTATGGTTTTCGTGGCGTCGGTATTCTCGTCGGCGCAGTGGGATCTTTTTACACGTAAGAAATAAAATTCTGTAAACCTTTATCGGGCGCATCCCGAAAGTTTTAAGTTTCATCGGCACATCGGTTTCTATTTACATGTAAGAAATATAGATCTAGGGGCAAAGATCGGGCAAAACACAGAAGAAATCGAATTCTGATTGCTTTTGTCGAGCGAAGATGATCTTTCGCATATCGGGTTCTTTTTATACTTCATGAATCAAATACTGCAAACATTGTCGGGCGCAAATTTTTAGAGAAAAAATACAGATTAAAAAAATTTCGCAACAAGAAGGCCATTGTGTGAATTTAAATATACGAATTTACAGTGAAAGAACAATCTCAACTGATGTATTAAAATGAGTTTTACACAAAATTTCGCATGCGGCGCATTTTGTAGTATTCCCTATTTGGAAGATCGGTGTTTCATTTAATTGGCGTTTTAGGATTGACATTCTTGGGGGATTGAAACACGTCAAAAGCTAGAACTTGTATGGTAGATATAGCAAAATGGTTCCGGACGAAAGGCAGAATACAAAAAATTTCACCTGCGGCGCTTACTTTAACTTGTTCTGGGTACAGGCGTTGGAAGCTTCGCTTTTCACCGAAAGCTGAAATAAACTTTAGTAGATAAAACTAGATTAAAGAAATAACCTCAAATTATGCGTTACAATTAGTTTTACACAAAATTTAGCCTGCTGCGCGCATTTTGTACCATTTTCTGCAGTCTGTAGTTTTAGTAGATTTGTAGTATTCTCTGTAGCATCGCTGTTTCATTCAGTTGGCGTTTTAGGATGGACATCTGGGTTTTTAACACGTTAAAAGCTAGAAATTGTATGGTATAGATATAGAAAAAAAAAAATCGGAAAAAAGGCAGATTTAAAAATTTCGCCTGCGGCACTTAGTTTAACTTGTTCTGGGTACAGTCGTCTGAAGCTTCGCTTTTTAGCGAAAGAAGAAATGAAAAGCCGAATATGTGAACTTTAAAACACGAAATTACAATAAAGGAATATTTTTAAATGATGTATTACAGTTAGTTTTACATCAGTTCTATTCTATGCTAGTGGGATATGTGCGACGTTGCCGCGAAGCGGCAACGGCGCATTTTGTCGGCACATGTTTTAGTCCGTCGGCACAAACAGGACGTCCCCCCCAAAGGTAAAAGGCTAGTGACGCCCCTGCCTTCAACTCCCCCCACGACGGTCGATCATGCAAACGACTATTCTCACGTCAGTTTGTTCCCTGAATATGTCCCTGATATGCCAGCCGAATTTCATCATCCTAGTATATCAGGAAGTACCGAACTTGCGGCATCAACAGAATTCCGAACCCCCTCCCCAACTCCCCCACAGTGCCCGGATCCGGGCCAGTTATGTCAATGAAGTATTTACCGATGAGAAATTCTTTGACTGTGTATAGTAGTATGGAACACTTTGAGTCAACATGCATCCGACTGGGTTAATCTTAAGTAGTAGTAACCGATAGCATCCAATATTGTTGTAGGAACATCCAGTTTGCTAGTAGAAGCATGCAGTCGCAACAGTTACTACTGAATGCAACGTTTTCGTACAACTCCATACCACTAATTCTCGAAAAACTTTCATCGGGTATGACTTGTGCTTCCTGTTCCCACTAAGTTTCATCCCCATCCCTCTACTCTAAGCGTTTCCCAAAATTTCCGGTTCCCCTCTCGAGCTCCCCCCAAGTTACCGGATCCGGTCCGGATTTTAAGGGTCGTCTGAGACACAAGGTCTTTCCAAATGTCAAGTTTCATTAAGGTCCGATTCAAAAGTTATAAATACCTCAAGATTCCGTATTTCCCCCTCCCTCCACGATGCATCGGGAAAGTGACTATTTCCAACTTATTCTTTTTGGGTCCCTGATATGCCTGCCATGTTTCACAGTCTTAGCTTATGTGGAAGGGCCCGAACTAGCAACACTCAATCAATCAAGTCTAATCCGAATAGCTAAAAGCTAGAAAAGGAATACAAATTTACAAAATACACAGACACACAAGAAACAATTAAACTAATACACTTACAAGAAATTACCAGAAATAAATGATGGAATGAAACTACGTAAAAATTGGGTAGAAGAATTAGCGGGATATGGGGAAAACTTATTGCCAGTATTCCTCTCGGACCGACGCACGGAAGACGGGAGGGGAGGGGGGAATAGATGGGTCATCTGGGGACAACACGTTATCTTAGCTCCAAATTTGTTTGAAAGAGTATTTCTACGTACAGATAATTTAGGAATGTCAAGTTTAATGAGAGCCTCTTCGTATGTAATATCACCCATATCACCCAGAATGATTCTCATGGCTCTCTTTTGGACATTTTCCAGGCGATCAGAAAGCTCTGCAGAAAGAGAAGAATGCCAAACCGGTGAAGCATATTCTAAATGAGGACGGATATAAGTTTTAAAATAACAGAGGAGGCATTTAGTATCCAAACCGAAAGATTTAAGGGTTGAAAGGGATTTAATTAAAAAGTTGGTTTTACGGATAATATTGTCAACATGAGAATTCCATTTCAGATCATCATCAATTATTACCCCAAGCAATTTAACGGATTCAAGCTGCCTGAATGACGATGGATATTCAGCAGTTTCTCTTCTTAGTCTGCTAAACCGCATAACCGAAGACTTACTGTCATTAATTTGCATTTTCTTGCTTAACAGTTGAGTTTTAAGGGAAGTGATGAACTGGCCGGCCGACCGACAGACGGACAGAAACTGCAATCGCTATACGGCACTTGGCCGAAGGGTAAGTGCCATAGAAAACGATCAGCCGAGTCAAAATAATTCAGTGTAGTCAAATCCAAAATGTAAAAATAAGCTGGCTTTTCCGTTAAACTTTAAAGAGGCAGCTGAGCCGTCGTAATGTCTATCGTCAGTGCTCCGATCAGCAAGGAAAACAGAGTCATTTCCCGGCTATTGCTTAAAGGACCTGTCTTACCTATAATATTAATGCAACCTACTTCCATAATCACTCCACATATTTCTAAGCCCAGAGACCCCAATTTCGTACGGTACATTCTAACCCCTCTAACAAAACCACGCTGATTTTCTCACTTGCCGTGTTTGCTACCTTCGATGTATATCACGCTGTCGACGGTCTTCTGCGAGAAGTTTTTCCATCAGGAAAACCGGTTTTGTAAATTGTTTCCCTGTTTTCGCTACAAGTCAACGGGTCTCTGAAGAGGCTTAACACAGCCAAAAGCGTGGGTTATTTGTTGAAAGCACAGCCTAGTTTTAAAGTATTCAAATATTTGGAAATACTGTAAGTGGAAGAGTAAATAGTGCGAGGGGTCCTTTAACATTTCACAGAGTTTATATTCTAGCGTTCTCGTTATGCATTCTTTTTCTCTAGGAAAACGACAACGAGCGGAATGAATAATTTCGTGTAACCAGTCATGAAAAGACCAAAGGTTTCGACAGGATCCCAAAAATGTAATACTGGATCCAGAAACAATTTGGCAGGCCCGTACCCATTAATTTATTTCTTTGGTTCGCCTTTCGGGGGGGGGGGGGTTGCCTGCGGGTCGGACAAAAAAGTACAAAAAAGACACATATCGGAGGGAAAAGCCTATGCAAATGGTTATTTGTATGTTTGGGGGGGGGGCAACCGGGGGACACCCGGTCTTCGTCAGACTCCTTGAACATTTTTACTATTAAACTTTCGAAGTATGATAAGGCCAATGGCAAATCATCTGAGAAAACCAATTTCATATTTGGATTCAGCATGTGTATTTACCCCTATACGTCATATCTACTTTGACGAAATTGATCAAAACTTATTAAGCCAAAACCGCTCAGTTGTTTTAAGGTACGCTACTATTATTACTATTATCTTGTCTTAGTATCAAGTCTGATGGCAAGTGCACACTACCGATCTAGTGTAGGCCCTAAAAGATTCAATTATACCAAAGGCTAACGTTCGACACACAAACCAACTGTTGATTTCAGCCTTTGTGATACTGCAAAGAAGAGCAGAACAAAGACAAACTTACGGAAACATCAGAAAAACGGTTTTCGACCTCATATAGCCACTTCTGTGAGATCGTCAAAACCAGTTCACCAATGAGTGCAATCTGATCCCAACTTATACGAGGTACAGGAACAGCCGCAGACTGGGTCTAAAAGAATAAGCAAAACATAATTATACAAGCATGAACCTCAAAAGCAATTAGCAACTGGCGACTGATATGCGAGTTGCAAGACATCCTTCTTGTTTCCTAATCCCTCCTGGATCCTCCTCCCCCACAAGTATGGCACCTAATTTTAAATTAACAAAAATTTAAGGCAAAATTACAATTCTTCGTTTCCTCCTTGTTTTCCCCCAAGTATGGTACCCAATTTGAAGAAAAACTTTCTTCAAAGTCAAGAAAACTTTCTTCAAAGAACTTTCTTCAAAGTGAGTTACTTAAACTTCAGAATACCGCCAAAGGAAGATCCTGATTTCACAAAGCAAAGTCATGAGTTACAGTTAACCATGCAAAAATCCAAGGTAAAACTACATTTCTTCGTTTGCTTCTTTTTCGTAAGACACACTTTTCAAGAGGATATTTTATACTGTGATCGATAACTTCTTCTGGCACCAAGCGATCATGCTATACCTATACTCTTGCACTCATACTCTTTACTTTTTACTTTAGTCCTTTACTTCTTCCCTATACTTATAACCGTAATTGTTTACATTGCTTTCAAAAATAACGAAAATTATTAGAGTAATATGAATTCGTCAAGACGTCGTCCTTTGTGGCTAGTTGAATTATAAATCGCATTTATATTCAGTACCGATTCTCACGTGATCTAAAGTTTCATCCGCTTCAACTGTCTTGTCCACATGTTAAAGGACCCCTCGCACTATTTACTCTTCATCGTAAAGTATTTTAAAATATTTGAATACTTTAAAACAATGCTGTGCTTTCAGCAAATAACCCACGGTTTTGGCTGTTTTAAGCCTTTTCCGAGGACCGTTGACTTGTAGCAACAAGAGGGAAACAATTTCCATAACCGGTATGGAAAAACTTCTCGCAGAAGACCGTCCTTCGGCCACGTGGCATATAGCGATCGCAATTTCTGTCCGTCCGTCGGTCTATCGGTCCGGGTTTTGCTAGTTCGGGAACTTCCACGTAAGCTAGGACGATGAAACTTGGCAGGCATACCAGGGACCCCAAATGATTAAGTTGGAAGTAGTCACTTTCCCGATCCGAATATCGTGGGGGGAGTGGAGGGAGGGGGAATCCGAAATATTAAGGAATTTATAACTTTTAAAGGGGTGGTCGGATCTTAATGAAACTTGATACTAGAAAAGACCTCGTGCCCCAGACGACCCGATTAAAATCCGGACCGGATCCGATGACTTTGGGGAGAGCTGGAGGGGGGGGGGGGAGCGGAAATCTTGGGAAAACCTTAGAGTGGAGGGATCGTGATGAAACTTGGTGGGAAGAACAAGCGCAAATCCTAGATACGTAGTTGACATTACCGGAGCAGATTCTGGCAAATTTGGCAAGTGGAAAGAGCTATTGTTTCAGATGTTCCATGCCAAGTCCGATCTGGATCCAATACAAGCGGGGGGGGGGAGTTGGAAGGGGGCACCGGAATTTTTGTGAAAGGCTTAGCATCGACGGATCTGGATGGAATATGGTGGGAAGAATAAGCATAAGCATTAGATACTTTCTTGACAGAACTAGATCATATCGGGGCTCTTTTTTTTTTTGGGGGGGGGGGGGGGGGTTGGAGGGGTTTTCCGGAATTCCGGTGATCGCGAGTTAGGATACTTCCAGATGTGCTAAGAAGGATAAAACTTGGCAGGCATATTAGTGACCCGACCAAATAGACTTAAGGATCCAACACAATGCCCCGGGAAGACTACGAAGACTACCTGGAGCGGACAATTTTTCGGGGAGTCGAGGGAGGGGGAATCCGAAAATTACTGACTTTCGTAGGTTGCGAACAAATGGATCAATTCAAGTGAAACTTTATGGGTGATAAGAACTGATGATCTACATTTACAAAGCAAGTGTCCGAACCCATTCGGCCATGGTTGGGGCACTTGGGAGGGGAGGGGGGGGGTCCAGAAACTTTGAAATCAAACGGATTGGCCTAACGGGATGCAAGTTGGACAGTACCAAATATAAGCGGCCTAGATTTGTTATTTGGCGTCCGAACCGGTTCCCACCAAGGTAAAGGATGGTGAAGCGGGAAACGGAAATTTGCAGATATGCTCCGATTCGAGTTAAACTTGATGGACGGGAAGAGGAGATGTTAGAGATGCGAAGTTTGTTTGGCCAAGTCGTTTTCTGCCACAGCGGGGGGAGATGGAGGGGTAGTCCCGGAAATGTTGTGGCTCGTATAGGGATTGAACGAGTGGAGTGATTTGAATGAAACTTAGAGAGACTGTGTGCCTTAGATGACATATTTTATGGTCCAGATTGGATCCGAGCACGGTGGGGAGGAATACTGGAATTTCCGGCAAAATGCTCAGATTTACTTTATCGTTCTCACACCACCTAATCGTGACAAGTGCCATATGAGCTCGTAGCTCTTGTTCTTTTCTAGCACCAGCAATACCCCACACTTATAATCTTAATTTAATTATATGCCCACATATATACTAATGTAATGTAACAATAAACGTTACAATACTATTTATTCTAACAATGTTTACAACGGACACGTCAGCTACGATTCTTCATCAGCGATATTTCGGCCCTTCTTGGCAAGGGTCCTCGTCAGGCTGTCAATCCTCTGGTTCAACTTCGGGGAAGGAAACAAACCTGTAATCCTGTAGTTACAGGTTTAAGGTTTAAAGTTTCCCCGTTTAAAGTTTTGACCGGATTCGGTAGCCAGAGTGGAGTTGGGGGGAGTAGACCGGAAATTTCAAGAAACGGTTAGAATGGAGAGATCGGAGTGAAACTTGCTGGGAAGAACAAGCATCTGCTCTAGATAAATCGTTTAGACAATTGTACTGGATCCGGACACTTAGGGGGTTTTTGGGGATTTTCACGATGAAACTTGGCAGGCATATCAGGGATCCGATCTAACTGACTTCAAAATGAAAAAAAATTGTCGATCTGATAATGGTGGGGGAGTGCAGGGAGGGGAATCCGGAATATTCAGTCAGGCGTAACTTTGGAACGGGTGATCGGATTCGAGTGAAGTTTAAGAATTGAACAGAGGACATTTCTCTGGTGATCTTTTTCATATCCGGACTGGACCCGGCAACTATTGGGTGTGGGGGGGGGGGGGGAATACGTGACCCGCTTAGAATGGAGAGATCGGGATGGAACTTTGTGGGAAGAACAAAGAGATGCTCTAGGTAAATCATTTACTGAAACGGATTGGCTACGGGCACCGTGGGGGATTTCCGCGGGGGGGGGGGGGGGGCCTCGAGAAACGGTTAGAATTGAGGGATCGGAGTGAAACTTGCTGGGAAGAACCAACATCTGCTCCATGTAAATCTTTTACACAATTTGACTTGATCCAGGCACTTGAGGGGAGGGGGGGGGGGGTCCCGGAATTCCGGTTACTGAGATTTTCACAAAGAAACTTGGCAGGCATATCAAATCGATATGATAGTCTTGGGGGGAGCTGAGGGAAGGGAATCCGGAATATTGAGTCATGCCTAACTTTGGAACGGGTGATCGGATTCAAGTGAAATTTAATAGTTGAACAGAGGACATTTCCCTCTGTTCGTCTTTTTCATTTGCTGACCGAATCCGACAATTGGGGGGGGGGGGGGGAAATACCTGACCCGCTTAGACTGGTGTGATCGGGATCGAAATTCGTGGGAATAACAAACAGATGCTCTGGATTAATCATTTACAGAACCGGATTGGCTCCGGGTAGGAGGAGGTGGAGCTGGAGCTGGGGGGGGGGGGGGGTCTGGGATTCCAGTGACCGCGAGTTCAGGTACTTCCAGATGTGCTAGGACGATGATCCGACACTTCACTGGAATATTAGAGATTTAACAACATTTGCTTAGAAATCGCTACTTCCCAAATCCGATTATTCCCTAAAGTACCAATCTTGACCGCACAGTAAAAAAAAATAGTTTTAAGCAATATATATTTTTACCAGATATATAATCTATTCAATTATTAAGTTTCATTACAATCCGATCGCCCGTTCGAAAGTTATACACTACCCAATTTCCCGGATTCCCCTACCCTCCACTCCCCCCCAAAATGGTCGGATCGAAAAACTGATTATTTCCAAGTTTGTTTTGTCGGGTCTCTGATAAGCCTGCCAAGTTTCATGGTCCTAGCACATCTGGAAGTACCCTAACTAAAAAAGTGTGACAAAATGCCCTTAATATGCAAGTTTCCAGCGCCCTCCACTCCCCCGCATATGGTCGGATCAGTAAACTGATTATTTTCAGGTTAGTTTGGTCAGGTCTCTGATATACCTGCCAAGTTTCATTATCATAGCACCCTAACTAAAAAAAAGTGTGACAAAAAACTCGGACCGACTGACAGACCGACAGACGGAATTGTGATCGGTGTATGGCACTTCAGCCAGAGGCTGCAAGTACCGTACAAAAAAGGGCTCCTGTGCTGGTGATGATGAAAGTGAAATATATTTTTCAGATACCACGGTCGGGACCGAAGTATCTGAATATCAGTTACCACCCTAACTGCCCAGATACCACGGTTACTGCAAAAACAACTTTAGATCGTGGCATCACAAACCATTGTATTGGCAAAAAGACAACGAGTATTACGACCGAAAATCGCTGCACTTACCCGCTGAATGAGTGTAAGCCTTTCGTGCGTCCCTGCTACGACGAACAGCGTCTCCACGAACGATATAAGCGCTGCACCAAGATCGTAGTTGAATTTGTTTTCAAGCGTTCTCACAGCGAGAGAAACCAGATCACGGTAGAAGATCAGGTGCTTCACGATAACAGGGAAAAGCGTGTTGCAGTCATCAGTGGTAAGGCCATAGGAGAGTAAGGCACGCCAGGTGTGGAAGGCTTCAATGCTCAGTCGAAGAGCTTCCTGAATGGGCAGTAAGGATTCGCTGAAAAGGATTGCTTGGTGAGATCTCTGCATACATGACACAGCGTACTTGAAAAAAAAAGATACAAACTTTTATTTTTTAAAAAGCTTTCCACAAAAAAAATTTATACACAACAATCTATTCATTTTCCAAGAAAAGTGTAATTATTGTTTTTTTTTTCATTTGTCTTTCTTTTCTTCATAGATGAAGCCCTAGGCTTACTAACTTTCTATGGCATTGGTCGGTTGTTTTACATTTATGTAATCTTTTGACATAATGTATGATTGTATACAAAATTATACTCTTACATCCAAATTTATACTTTTCCGTTTAGAAGGAATCATAAACAAAAGTTGATAATAAAACTTCATAGAAAGAGCCGGGAATTTTGTTCCTTTCCCGAAGGCCACGGGTAAGTAGCGAAGATCCAGAAGCCATCATTTGCATAGTCTGTTTGTCGGCATTTGGCACGATTTACATCCAGGTATGAATAATCTGTTTCTCAACGAAAAACATTAATTCGGTAGAACCAAAATTTTGTTATTTCCTAATCTTTTACTGTGTGATGGAGCATGTCAAAGGCTCCATGAAATCCAATATGACCAGGGTATGGTTGTTACGATAATCCTCGTATCCCCTCTTTCATTTTGAAAGATATCTTGTAAAATATAATAATTGTAGCTACTGCTCCATATGCTTTTATTTAGCTACTGCTCCATTCACTTTTATTTTATTTTGTATTTATTATTCTTTTTATTTTATTTATTTTTACTTAGAAATTCGAAGCAGAATTTGTTTCCTTGTGAAAAAGTTATACTGAGATCAGATGCGCATCCAAATCTGGAACCGATTTCGATCCTATATTTCCGATATTTTATTCCGGAGAATGATAACAATATATACAGCATAAATATAAAAAAAAGGGGCCATTAGCCTTCACAGTAAACCTACCGAGGACGACCCCCTATTAAATTTGTGTTTACCTACCTCGGCTCAACAGTAATGTAAGCCAGTATCGATTCTACAAGCGGATACTTTGTGACCATCCTCCCTGCCAGGTCTTCATCTCTAGCGGCCAAAATTCGAACTAAATTCAAAGCCTGTCGCAGAGGGACCCCGTTGACTTTTTCCAGCGCTTTCGGTTTCACTCCAGGCTGAAGTCTATGGGGCGGTAGGAACTCTGCAACGATGATGTCCATCAAGCCATCGCAGTCTAAAATAGCCGTAGCGCTTTCAAGGGAATGTCGCGCTATTCGCGTCAGGGTTTCGATTGCGCATATAACAGCTGGTGCAGGCAGCTGAAAGTGAGTCAGGACATAACGCATTCGCGCTAGCAGGTCCATTCGAAAGCAGGCTCGAATGACATCGATCTGAAGGATCTCGTTATCTTTTAGTTCTTCTTTTTCTTCGGCAAAATGCTTCTTCGTGTCTTCTTCTGTATCAACTGAGGTGAGTAGAGAGGGTTGCTCAAGGCCACGAGGCCAGGAGGTCACGCGGTCGAGGCATAGTTCATCAGGCTTGCTCCATAGCAGGGCGGACAATGCCTTGAGAGCGCTCGATATGACGGAGTCGACCTGCTCGTCGAGAGCGATCCGGATGATGACAAGAATGCCTGAGTCGAGCAACTCTTTCACCATGACCTGGTTAAGAATGCCGTCGAAATAGCCTTCCCGATCCTGGAAAAAAGGGAAAGAAATGCACAACGTAGAGGTTGAATATCTTTGACTGCATGAAGTATTTGAACTGCAAGAAGAATTTAACCTGCTTAAGCTGAAAAAACAAGACCAAAGGTTTCGATGGGATCCCGAAAATCTAATATTAGATCCAGACAATCGGGTCTTATAGATGTCCAGTCTTCGCCAGACTCCTTGAGAATTTACTGATAAACTTCAGAAACAATTAAGGCAAATGATAATAATCTGAGAAGACCAAGTTCAACTATGGATTCACCATGTGTGTTTACCTCTATAGCCTGCGTCATATCTACTTTGACGAAAAAAGTCTCTGCCTTACTTCTGCCAAATTTCCGGCTTCATCTGGATTCCAGGGGAACTATTTGTCTTGCAAAAAATTTAAGTTCAAAAACGGATTTAGTGTATCTCCTTAACCCTAAACCGAACCTCAAATTAACTTCAGATAAAACTTTTACTTTTGACAAATTTTCCGATTTCAGCCGGATTCGTGGCGAACTATGTTCAGGTAGAAATGATTGTCATAGACGAATTCAGCATGTCTTCTTACCCGTGAATCGAACATCTAATAAAATTCATATAAAACTTTTACTTTTGACATATTTTCTGGTTTTGGCCCGAGTCCGGGCGATCTACTTGTCCGCCGAGAAAACAATTTTTCAGTTTACCTATTCTTAAATCGAACGTCTAATCAGCTTCAGATAAAACCACTGTTTTTAACAAATTGTCCGGATTCCGGGCGAACTAGTTGTCCGGCTAGAACATGGTTTTCACCATCGTGTTCACACAGAATAAATAAGTAAAATAAAATCGTGTTCAGCATGTCTTCTTACCCTTACATCAAACATTTAATCAACTTCAAATGAAACTTTTGCTTTTAACCAACTTTCCGGTTTGCCGGATTCCGGGCGAACTACTTGTCCGATGACAAAATTGTTTTCACCATCGTGTTTAGCATGTCTTCTTACCTCATAAACTACTATCTCATTATCTGTTTAAAAATATTTCATTTGCTCCTTAATTTACACCCCTCCCCCAGCCGTAACTGTAGGGCTACAGAGCCCATCTACGAATCTGACTTTGCTATTGACGCAGAGAGTCCTTACACCAAATTTCGTCAAAATATCTCATTCCCTTCGAGAATTATAGCGACAGACGGACAGACAGACAGACGGACAGATAGACAGACGACAACTTTTGCGATGTCATAGATAAACCTCTACTTACGTTTTGGGATCCCAAAAACCTTCTGTCCCAAAGTTTAGAAGATTGTTTGTAAAGACACAGCGGTTGAAACGAACTAATACGATCATAATAAATGTATGCTATAACAGTTTTCTTCATATATATCTCCTTTGTTCAGGTTGTTCTTTCCACTTTCGTTTTTTCTTTATAGAATTTTTGTTAATGAGAACAGAGAGCCCGATTTTCGAAGTCGACGCGAATTTCCTCCTTCGCTTCCAAATTTTGACGCATCGAATGACAAGTTTCCCATACTGACGCGAATTTCGATTCACATTTTCGCAAGCGAACTGTCTGCAAGTAGCTTAATAAATCAATGATACCGAACTTTCGAAACCGACGAGTATGCGACACGACTAGATAATACCACAACTTTCGCTCAACTCACACTCGCTCCGTCATCAGTCCTTAAATCGTATGACGGTCCGAAGGTAACTATTATGATAAATAAAACTAAGAGCTGTCGCTCATGTTTGGTATTACCAAACGAATTAAATAGCTGAAAACTTTTTTCGGAGGTACCTTGTCCCTCCTTGTTAAGGATTCTCTTCAGGCCCTAGTTAAACTGTGAAAGCTCTAGTTACAACAATCATGATTCGCAGTCAGCTTGGAGTGAACAAAAACTCAAAATTACACCTCTCAGTCGAAAAAGAAGCTCAAAGGATCTGTATAATCTGTAATACTAATGCAACCTACTTCTGTAGTTGTTCCATCCATTCCTAAGCCTGGAGACCCGATTTTCATACGGTACATGCTAACAACTCTAACGACACTTTACTGATTTCCTCACTTGCCTTGTTTCAGTGTCGTCGATGACTATCGTGCTGTCAAACTTTTTTTGCGACATGATTTATTCGTCAGAAAAACCGATAACACAAACTGTTCCCTGTTGTTGCTAGAAGTGAACAGGCCTCGAAAAAGTATTAAACTGACAATGCCTTGTAGTCTGGGGTCCACTGAACCGAAAGTCTTCTCCTTCTAAAAGTGGAGGGTCTTACTGGGGCAACACCTCTAGAGATCACAGGACCTCCCGTACGTTCTGTTACTCACGAAAGTTACCGGGATACAGCTTTTTGGTATATCGGACATGCTTTTCTAACCTCTTACACTCTAACTATTCTGCGGTTGCGGTTCGTGCTGTTACATCCGCGGTCCAACTTTCGACCAATCAAAAGCAAGCAGATGTAAACAAACATTCAAACATTTCAGAAGCAGCGTTGCCGCCTGTCGCAGAAATCTGCGGTTAATGACAGTTTTCACTTCTTCGACAGAGCAAGCCAAAATTCTACGACCGGTTCCTTGCAAGTAAATATAAAAAGTAAGCAAAAAATCTTTTGCGGCCAAAAGTAACATGTTCCAGACAAGAAAAAGTGGCAATAGTGTTTACAAACAAAGAATTCCAAGATATTTCACCTGAGAATTGGAGGATATTAAGAAGATTAAACAGGTAAAAATCATTCAAGCAAAGCTGCAATGTGGTTGTTCTTGAGTGTGGGTTAAGGCCTTTTAGGTAGTAGAAAGCTCCACTTGCTTATAGGCCCAGATTAAACAGCAAATAAGTTGGACTGTCGAGAGTTTAAGATTATTCATGGTATGTATTGTTTTTTTTGTGAATGTTACAGAACTGTTAGTCAGTCCATTATAAAAGCCTCATTTTTGGAGGCCGGAGGCTATGCTAAGTTACTGTCACTGTCAGAGGCGTTACTAGCTGAAATGTTTGTCGGGGGGGGGGGGGGTGTGGCAAGGTATTTACTGACTGTTGTTGCAGAAAGAAGAACTGTTTTCAAGAACAAAAATGAGAGCTTTGAAAAATAATTGACTGATTTAAAAAAATGACTGTTTTGACAAAAAATCAACTGATTTTCAGGAAAAATAACTGTTTTCATGAAAAAAAAACTGGTTGGACGGAAAATTGCAGTGCTTCACTCCAACTCAGTTATTTTTTACAGACTGGCCGGACACATTTGGAGGATATTTGATCGTGCAAAACGGATACGTCAGCTGAATTTTATTGGAGCTATATTTCACCCCTTCTTGGCAAGGGTCCTCTTCAGGCTCAAAACCGCTCAAGTTGGAAAATGAACTTGAGGGAAGGGTTCGTTTTTCCAACTTGAGCGGTTTTGAGCCTGAAGAGGCCCTTACCAAGAACGGCCGAAGTATAGCTCCAAGAAAATTCAGCTGACATATCCATTTTGCACCATCAAATATGATTCGCAGTCAGCTTGGGCTGAAGGAATATTTACACTTGGAAGGGTCGCCCCCCCCCACAGTTGTGACGCCCCTGTTCACTGTACATACTGTACGGATGTCTGACGCTTGTCGGCCATGCCACATGGCTATTTCCATTTTTTTTTATGATAACTAACTAATTTGAGCAGCTAAAAAGGCTGAGAAGCTCAGTAGCAAAGTCGGGTTACAGTAAATCAGTAGCTTAGTGAATAACCTAGACGCTGTGAGTCTCCGACTAGTCAGCAGAAATATTTTCATTTCCTGTGGTTTGATCATTAGTAGGGTACAGGGAAAAATACAGAACCCTGAAGCTGCTACGCACAACTATGGTAGTCAGAATAAAGTTTACTTGCAAAAATCTCCATTATTATAAAAGGCTAACCATGTTGAGTCCCTAATATGTGTTTGTATTGTTTATTGTCTTTTTCTTATGAGATATTTTATGGTCTTTGTTTGCCACTAGTTAGCCAAGCTAAAAATCAACAAATTTTATTGTACTATATTTGTTTTAACAACTGTAAATTCCTCTGTAATTGCAAGGTTTGTTAATACTATAATATCTAAGTACCTATGGTGTTGTAACATATTTTATTCTTTACAGGAAATTGAATGGATCAACTGACCAAGAAGCAGGTCCGGATTGCGAATAGCATAAAGAAAGAGGAGAAATCTGACTTCTTATTTTGTGCCAAACACGGATATTCTTCCTTTATCAGAGGCTTGAGTCCTGGACAAGCTCAGTGATACATTGAAGACAGTAAGAGACAGGCACTACAGGCCTCTGATGACTACAATTGCAGGTGCTGCTATTGCCAGCACCTAAATCTTTGGTGGCATGCAGTGAGAAGGCCAAATATCATGAAAAGTTTATCAAGGGGTTTCTCAATCTTTAATCAGTGGAAGAAGAGATTGTAGATGGTTACGGTTTGCCAAAAATGGATGCTGTTTGCCAACAGCCCATGAAAGAGAAAACTGATTGACTTTTCGATGTGTATTTGTGCCAAACAACTGACATCGCTCCTTGGTCACAGGCTAAAGTGTTGGACAAGCTAAGTGATTTGCTGCAAAAAAGCTCATGACTGCAATGTCAAAACCTGATTTTTGTGATTGTGTGTTGCATGAAACTTGTAGGAAAAAGTTTTTTTCCACTTCTAAGTCCTCAGTCTTGTTAGCTGATGGGACTTCTGACACTGTGCAACTTGGACATCAACATCAACTCCTAGTCCCATGGTCTTACAGTTAAGGTCTCAAAGTGTTGACTTTTCATATACTGACACTTTCCTCTTGTACCTGAAAAAAGAATGTAAAGAGAGGCCAGAGTCTCAACTTCGCAGAGTTTCTGAAGCGTCAAGGAGCGTTAACATAGTAATTGAACATGCTTGTGCACTAACTGAGCGAGATATTCTTCTTGCTTCTTGATGCAGGGCTCGTGATCTTGTTGCAGAGAAGGCCAGGTATCTCGATAAATGCTTGAGGAACTTGTGATGGAAATTGAACCAAAGTGTAAATGATGGTAGTGTCTACAAAAGATCACAAATCAGAGAAAACTTTTCTGTCCTTTTAAAGCAGAGTGACAGCCATACTATGAAACGGCTGAAGAATCGCCTAAAAATGATTTCCGTATACATCTTTTGCCACGCAAAAGGAGCCCATGTGGCTGTCACCCACCGACAGATCATTTTTTTTTTGCACTGGCTGCGTGCATTTTTGCAATTTTCCGTGTAGACGCAAGCTCACGACCCCATACCTGTCTCTTTGAACCCACTGGACTATGGATGGGCCGATGAGATACGTGGGGGAGCAAAAGCAGTGGCAACTGATGGGCCATATTTTTCCAGACAGTGTGGTCGGTGTTTTTTGTGCCTGCAAGAAATTTTGCAGCAAAAATGCTCATGTGCTGTAACCAAGAGATCTCGTGATTTACTATCACGGACTATGGATGGGTCGATGAGATACGTGGGGGAGCAAAAGCAGTGGCAACTGATGGGCCATATTTTTCCAGACAGTGTGGTCGGTGTTTTTTGTGCCTGCAAGAAATCTTGCAGCAAAAATGCTCATGTGCTGTAACCAAGAGATCTCGTGATTTACTATGCGCATCCGGGGGGAAATGTGTCAATGTCATTGTAATAGACGAGGAAGAAGAGGATTTCGAAGCCTAACTCATTTGTGATTAAATATGAAAGTTGACAGGACCAACTTTTGCAAATATGGTTTTAATAAATGTACTCTTTCACCGTAAATAAACATACCTAAATAAACTTTTCCATTGTTTCTGAAGGATAGTTATTAGTCAGAGTTGGAATCACCGTAGCTGGTTAGCTGATAATAGTTTTCGATCCGCTTTAGAAAAATGAAATGGAACGCTAAGACATCCGAATTTGAGTGTTGGTGCGTAACATCTTTAGCACATGTCTGATCCCAGTATCCCGCCCAGATTCGAAATCAGCGTGGTCGATTTACCTAGAATCCATCGTCGGATCAGCTGCCCCCGACGGGAAAGCTACTTTTCACATTTTGATACTTGGGCCCCAGACTATTGGGTAATTTTCTGAAAGCTAGAGCCTACTTTTAAAGAATTCAACTGTTTTAAAATACTGGAAGATGAACAATAAACAGTGCGAGGGGTCATCTAAGGTACGATGACAATATCAGCGTCTATTTCAGCTGACTCTCAAACTTTTACTTCCGCAGCCCTTGACAAACTTGAATGCTTTCGGTGCGTACGTAGCCATCTATAGGCTTCTTATCGGCTGTATTGGCCTGGTATATCAATCAATCAATCAATCGAGTTTAATCCGAATAGCTAAAAGCTAGAAAAGGAATACAAATTTACTAAATACACAGACACACAAGAAACAAATTAACTAATACACTTACAAGAAATTACCAGAAATAAATGATGGAATGAAACTACGTAAAAATTGGGTAGAAGGATTAGCGGGATCTGGGGAAAACTTATTGCCAGTATTCCTCTCGGACCGACGCACGGAAGACGGGAGGGGGGGGGAGGGGGGAATAGATGGGTCATCTGGGGACAACACGTTATCTTAGCTCCAAAATTGTTTGAAAGAGTATGTCTACGTAATCCTCTTTCGTAATACTCTTTTTAAAATTTAGTCGATATTGACATCGACTAAAGACAACGTTATTAAAACGGTGGTAGATTATGTGAGTGGAAATTTAAATAGAAGGTAGTTTATGTATGTGTCCTAGGATCATTATGTTTTCAGCGTATTAATATATTTGTATGCCGTGTGTATAAAAATATATAACCGCCCATTGCTTTTCCTGGCTGAGGGCAGAGAATTGGAGATCAGCACTGCCAGTTAGGCCTGTATGGGCTGATGCAGATACTTTTCCTTCCCTTTTTTTTAACGTTTAAAAAAGCATAGCCAGCCTCTACTGTACTAAAGACATCACTTGAAATACAGACTATTTCCGAAGAATAATTAGATAGTGACGTCCACAAAATAAGTCACGGCCCGTATAATAACGCGTCGTCGGTTTCGTCATGCGACAGTATCAGCTTTCCAGAAAGAGGGATTGCAGCTGCCTTACCTTTCGCAGAATAGCCGCCAATGTATCCAGTGCCAGGATTTTCTGCTGTCGAACGGTGCTCCTCGAAAGGGTAAAGAGTTCGTCTAGGCTATATCCAGCCCGCTCCGGTTCTTCGCCGTGATGGTGAAGTGCATGTGTTACGGGAATATCAGCCCCAGGGGCTACAAGCTCTCCTGAAACCAAACAAAGTTAAGTGGAAGAATCAACTGGATCTTAGCAAAAATGAAAAAGACTCAACGTCAGCCCAAAAAAATTGAAACATAGAGCATTGGTCTGACCACATACGTCTATGAGACACATATTTTACATAAGATCAAGAGGGAGTGGAGGCAGATTCTCATGCAAAAGAACTCACTACAAATAATATCATATTTTTTCTATAGCAAAAATAGCCTACATATGACGTGTGTTTACGGCCCTCGACAGACTTCTTTCCACACTGATGTAGGCTAATTAGTTTTCGCTGTATTTGATTAGAATTGTGTTTGGTGTGGTTTAGTAGGCTATTTTGACGTTTCACCTTTAATTTTATCTATGTTACGCCGTACTTTGTACTTTTACAAAGTTCAATCAACCAATTAATGGTTCAGATCGGATACTTTTTTGCGATTTTGATTCTTTTCCGACCAGGTGAACTGCAAAGAAAAACTGTTGAGTAAAGCCTACAGCCTAAAGCTCGCCCACAAAATTCAATATATTCGGAAGGGGGGAGGGAGCGAGGGGTAAATCAAAGTAGTCCTAGCTGTTTACTCAACATACCTTTAAAGTTGAATCGGGCGTTATATCCTGTTTTCGGGTCTACCGGTTTAGGGGCTGGCAACTCGGTCATCCACTTCAATTTTTCAACCTCCACCTTATCCATATGAATCCACCTTTTGGCATCTTTCGGGTTTACAGGCAAACTGTCCTCGGATATTTCCCTAATATCGTCCAAGTTCGAAAATTTGACCGATTTTTTCCCTGGCCCCTCTCCACTAGACTGGGACCGCTTCTTCCCACTAGTATGTGGTGCTGCTTTTCTTCCTTTTTTGAGGAACTCGATCAGTTTCGGGTCCATCTGACTCATTAATTTCTGCTGTTCTTCCAATATTTCTTCTTGAGTCATGGCGGCAAGTTTAGCGGCGTTTTCGTCAGAGATAGTTTTGACTTCGCCAGATGTCAGCATTGGTGTGTGTGATAAGAAGGTAGACGGCAGCTCCGCTAGAAAATAAGACGAATGACAAATAAAATAAAACATAAGTCAGGATTAAGCAGTATTTAAGTGACGCCGGTAAACTTGCAGCAAAACGCAACTATTGCCACCGACGCCTTAAAGAACCTGTCTTACTTATAATACTAACAGAATCTATTTCCATAATCTTTCCATTTTTTTTTTTTTTTTTTTTTTTTTCCTTATTTTTTTCTCCCGTAGCATCTTTTCTAATTTAACTTATTTTTATATTATTTATATAAAACAATGAAAATCATTTCCCGTACTTTTTGTGGCTACTCCTCCATCCCTCAGTGACATTAATTTTAATCTATTTTTACCCCCTTTTAAACTATTTACGTTACCTAACTTTTAAAATTAAAACCCATATTACATTCACTGTTCTTCCCCCTAATCACTAAATATAAAATATAAACTTATTATAAATTTATCCTTCAAATATTTTAAATTCCTACTAAACAAAATTTAACACATACTTTTTCGCCCAATCATCATTCACGCATACCCATCATTCATCACAATACCCATCTTCCACTCTACCAAAACACTACCACAAAAACCCACAACCCTCATTTCAATCTCACTCACTACCCATCAAAAACCCAGGGCACAAATTTTACAACAACTTTCAATTATCCCAATCAAATCCCCGCTCTGCCCGCTCAAGAGGTGCCCTCCCTCCTCTAGGGCACCTCTAACACGGTGGCATTAAACTTTCCCAAATACAATAACTATATTCTGCCCTGTCTAACCCCATCATTCCACACACTCCAAACGGACACACATAATCTTTCCATTGATTCCTAATCCCTGAGAACCAAACTTCATGCGGTAATTTCTAATCCCCCTGACAAAACCTCACTGATTTTCTCACTTGCCGTGTTTTGCTACACTGTAAAAAGTTTCTTTGTATAAAGATCAAAGATAACTGCAGTATTTGCTACTCGGATTATTCTTATCTCTACTGAGATAAGATTAATACCAACTACAGATAAGATGAATCATAGTAGCAAATACTGCAGTTAACTTTAATCTTTATACGGAGAAACTTTTTACAGTGTACCTTTGATGCGTGTCACGCTGTTGACGGCTGTTTGAGAGAAACTTTCCCATCATAAAAACTGTTATGCAAATTACTCCTTGCTGTAGCTAGAAGTCAACAAGGACTGGTAAAGACTTGAAATAGTCACAGCCGTGGGTAATTTGTTGAAAGCAGAGCCTGGTTTTAAATCAGTGAACTATTTTAAAACACAGGAATTTAAAGAGTAAATAGTGCGAGGAGTCCTAAAAGAAACAGAAAAAAAAATTTCCTGTCATCGCCCCAATCGTGCAGCAAAAACAGCAGCCATGTCAAAAATTGAATCTCAGGACTAGTTTTTTTTCGTACAGTGGTATTTGAAAGTAATTGACCGAATAAGATATGTATAGTCATTAGAAGCTTCAGTTACTTATTGCAGGTTTGTTTCTTTCCCCGACGTTAACCCTGAAGATTGACAACCTAACGAGGACCCTTGCCGCGAAGGGCCGAAATATCTAAAGCATCGTAGCTGACGTATCCGCTCTATGCATTATTTGAATATATGGTCCTTTAAGTGTTGGTTGACGATGTTCATAATCCTTGTTCAAGAAAATAGAGAAAAACTACTCACTCGAGACTTCCGCAGACGCTTCCATAGGTTCTTCCACCACTCCTCGTTTTTTCCTCATCTGTAGTGCAAACAAACTCTGTCGTTTTTTGCCACCAGTTGACTTGATCTGCAGAAGGCAATCCATATAAGAGTCAGGAACGCATTCATAACCTACAGCAAACACCAATCCCCACTAGAACAGATCAGTCAACACCTAAGCATTACAAGTCCCAAAGCATTGCAAATGCCAAAGAAGTCGGCATTGTCGGGCAGGATCTGTCTGTAATTGGGCAGGATTCGCCCCTCTCGTCGGTTCTAGTTATTTATTATCACTGAACAGGAAAATTATCAATTAATTTTACTTTTATTGTGAGTTTGAACTGGCGAGTACTATTGTTTTTCTTATCTTTTAAAAAAGGTAATTATTCCGCCGCATTCCTTCTTTGCTCTCTGTCGGGGGCGTTTAATTATTTATGTGTGTAAATATTTCAAAAAATAAAGATCCTGAACCTGAACCTGAAGTACGCCCTTATACATTGCTGCTAAGAAAAGATCCTGAAATGGCAGGCTACCATTAGTCTTATAGCACAAACTTGTGGTAAATGTGGTAAAAAAATATGTAGAGTAATCTCTTCTGATACAAACTCCTCAATTATTCAAGCACTCTCCTCAACCTGAGACATCTCAACTCGTACCACACTAAACGTTCTTTTAAGAGTCCTTACTGTAGACAGGATCCCTCTTGCTTATTCTGCCTTTTATAATATACCTAGCTGCCTTGTGGAATTAGAAGCATCTAAAATCCTCACCTATTTCCACTGTTTCGTTTTCTGCCTACGAATTTTTAGCGCTTTTTCGGCCTTGCCGAGTTTTGCCCGTCACACAAACGCAAAATTTGTCGAAATATTCCATGTCCTCTGACAACTCATTCACATATAAGGATATGAAAATCTAAACCCCGGCATGCTCAGTTTTCAAACGTTTTGCTCAAAGCCACCGAGTCGGTGAGCAGGAAGGCTGGATAGTGTTGACAAGCACTAACAAGAAAATCGCTAATTTCAGGTGAAAAATAATGGTAGCCTATCTTTTAAGAACCTTTTTTCCGGCCCCTTTCATAGGGAAAAGATCATTTCTAGTAAAAGCTGTGCTTCAACAAACTGCCAAACGAGTTTAAAATCAATTAAATTGCCTCGTTAATCAGACGAAGTGCGAATTAAGGTAACTAACGTAAATGCTGCAAAAGGCTTAAAAGATCAGTAGGCTATGGGGCCTACCTCTTTATCCCGAACGAACGCTACAGGAAAAGCCAGCTTGGTTTCAGAAGTAGTGGGAAAACTGCGGCTGCTGCGTTGTTCTGCTTCACTTCGTTCTCTGATACCTCCGATGATCTGTTTCTCTGCTGGTAGGCTATCTGGAAACACATTACATCAGTGTCAGACACTCATATTCACTTTCCTTGAACAAAACTAATTTGGCCTCACTAAAAAAAGGTTGCTTTTCTTTTTGTTTCTTAGTTTCGTCTCTTTCATATTTTGTTTTTATGGCACTTGCAGCTCCGCTCAAGTGCCATATACCGATCACTTTTCGGTCTGTCGGTCTGTCTGTCAGGCCACTCATCTTGAGTTAGGGTACTTCCTGAAGTGCTAGGACAATGACACTTGGCAGGCATATCAGGGACCCGAACAAACTAACTTGGAAATAGTGACTTCCCCTATTCGACACCATGGGGGGGGGTGGAGGGAGGGGGAGTCCAGAATATTGACGTATTTTTAATTTTTGGACGGGGAATTGGATCTTAATGAAACTTGATATTTCGAATGACCCCCTGTCTCAGGTATCAGACTTCAAGTCCGGATCCCCGATCCGACTTTCAAAAGGTAAATGTCCAGATGTGGTATCGAACCGACGTCCTCTCTCACGGATGCCCAACACACTAGAGCTCACAGCCGTCGTAGCCTGTATTTATAACCGAATGCAGAAAGACGTACAGTTTAAGGATTTTGGCAACAAATGCTATACTAAATTTTGTCTGATTGTTTTCTGACTTTCTTGGAACAGATTATCAGTTTCAGATCCTCATGATCCTGTAACCATGAGTCGGAGTTTAGTTGAGAAACTAGTTACATACATAAGTTTGGAACAGTAATCGGACATGCATGAAACTTGACAAGTGTCAAGAATGCGTCTGAGATGTTCAGTTTCAAATCAACTGGTGCGGGGGACCTGGAGGGGGAACCGGAAATCTCGTTGATCGCGAATTAAGGTACTTCCAGATGTGCTAGGACGATGCAACTTGGCTTGGACATTGGAGACTTCACAAGATTGGCTTAGAAACTGTCACTTCTCAGATCCGACTCCCATGAGCCCATGATCAATTTTGCCTTAAGGGTTTCGCTCAAGAATTTGTGGCACCCTTAAAGTGCCAAACGATACATATTCATGGTCCCTATCATTCGTCTCAAGGGTTTTGCTTACAAGTTAATTCCTTAAAGTACAAACTATCATTTTGAGCAAAATATACGTGTTCATGATCCCGATCAGCTTATCATCATTTGCGCTTCACGAATGTTGGTTACAGATGAATCTCTAGTGCCCTTAAAGTGCGCATCATCATAGCCGAATGCAAAAATAAAATAGTTTTTACGAACGATACATGCTCGTGATTTCCAAGGTCGCATGCTCATTGTTATCTGAAGAGTTTTGCTTACAAATGATCACAGCAAAAGCCACAAATTGACAAACTCCTACTTCCATCCTCTGACCCAGCCTTGCAAGTGCCATATGAGCTTCCAGCTCTTGTTGGTAGCTACGAGGGTCAAATTTGTGTTGAATAGTAATTTACCCAGTAACAGCCAATGAAGTAACCAAGTATGTTTGCACGAAGCCCGAAGTCTTTTTACGTATTTATGAGTGTTTTTGAAAAACACTACCTCCTGACCATTTTTATCAAAAGCTATTTTTAGTTACGGGCCGTGCTTTAAGTAAAATAACACACATTTAGAAATATGTAAATAGGCCTTTATAAGTCTGAAATAGCATAGTTTACGAAATGCTATAAACTTTCTAGTTTCTGCAAACTTCCTACCATGATCCATTCCATACCTATTCCATACCCTTAAACATACCTATGGTACTCATCAATTCATTCGTAATGGCTGCTGAAAAGTCATGAGTCGCCATGGAGTTATTCCAAGCCTGAACAAGAGACCCCTGATTTTAGGATACACTATGCCAAACGCTGGATATCCTATGCCATACGCTGGATAACTCTTGGTACCCTAACCATAACCAGCTCCACTCTAAAGGGATTCTGATAGGTTGATTTCTGAGCTACCCTCAAATCATCAATATTTTATTGGGTGACAGTATCCAACATTTGGCATAGTATACGAAGCGCTGGGCATAGGGTATGATAGATAGATAAATCTTTTTATTCGCCAAAAATTGATCGTGGCTCACGCCAAATTTGTTCGGTATATTCATGGATAAATGAGCACATACATATTAGGCCTACGCATATACAACGGCCATAAATAACATGATAAATTTAAACTACCAGCTCAGCTTATGCTTCGTTATACATCTTTAAAAATGAAGGGACAAAACTTTTTGCAAACCTCTGGTGGGCACATTTAATTGGCTGCAACTTTTCAACCGTAGTAGCTATCTTGCGAGGGAGCCTTTTTGACAGCTTTTCAGAAGGGAAAAGATTTTTGTGGATTGGATGATTCAGACATTTGATACCAAACTCCATGCAGAGTTTCAGCCTTCGTTCATGTAAGGAGGTGATTTCGAATTTATATAGTGACTCTTCATAGGACACCTTTGACGCTATGAGTAGAGCTCTTTTCTGAATCTTCTCAATTCTGGCGGTCTGTTCGACCGTGAGGCCAAAATGCCAAACAGGGGCTCCGTATTCTAAACTTGGTCGGATAAATGAAATGTATATCCGGAACAAGTGTTTGGTGGGGGCCCCATGCCTGGACATGAGCTTAAGCATCTGAAGTCCGGCATTCCCTCGCTTTATCATGCTGGTCGTCTGTGCATCCCATTTTAAATCATGAGTCAAGATTATCCCTAGGAGTTTAATTTTTTCTACTCTCAAAGAATCTGAAATTTCAAGTAGAAAAGTAGGGTTAAAAGATTTAAAAAAAGAAATTGTCATGGTGCTCGATTTACTATCGTTCACAGTCATATTAGATTTCAAAGCTTGCATTTTTACTTTGGGGGTATCCAACAAGTGCGCAAGCGCTCAGACGTGGAGTGTGAAAGTAAAATGTTTATCGCATATTATATATAAACAGCTTTAGAACCAAGACGTTTCACATACCCAATAACTAAACAAGTATTGAAACAACCTAATTTGTAATTATCCCAGTTTAAAAGCTTTAAATGTAAACAAACCGCAAGTATAAATCCAAAGAAATTTTGAATATCTTGCACGAATAGCTTGAGTTCCAACTATCGTCTGCCAGCCAGTTTGACCTTTTAAACCTCTTCTCCATTAGCAAGGTAATAACAAGTGCAATAAACAAAACCGTAGCACTCTAATACCCCCTTTGTCACAATTTATTAAGAACGGCATATCATCGATCATATGACAAAACAGTCTAGTTTCCGACTGTTCATTAAAGATGTACGTCGCTTCACCTTATTTGTTGCTCTACCCAAATGTACAAGAGGACTTGAGACCTGTCATAAACGAACTTAACTCATGGGAAATCTGGGCCCAGCTGCCCATGGATGGGAGGGGGGGGGGGGGGGGTCGGGACCCATCAAAACGCGTATTTAAAAATCATTTTCCTCAAGTATACCAGGTTAGAGTTTGATTCCAGTCACGGGTCAAACACCTTTTTCACAGGCAATTTGTGACCACTTGCCCATGCACGGGGGGGGGGGGGGGGAAAGAATCTCAAAGAATCTGAAATTTCAAGTAGAAAAGTAGGGTTAAAAGATTTAAAAAAAGAAATTGTCATGGTGCTCGATTTACTATCTTTCACAGTCATATTAGATTTCAAAGCTTGCATTTTTACTTTGGGGGTATCTAACAAGTGCGCAAGCGCTCAGACGTGGAGTGTGAAAGTAAAATGTTTATCGCATATTATATATAAACAGCTTTAGAACCAAGACGTTTCACATACCCAATAACCAAACAAGTATTGAAACAACCTAATTTGTAATTATCCCAGTTTAAAAGCTTTAAATGTAAAGAAACCGCAAGTTTAAATCCAAAGAAATTTTGAATATCTTGCACGAATAGCTTGAGTTCCAACTATCGTCTGCCAGCCAGTTTGACCTTTTAAACCTCTTCTCCATTAGCAAGGTAATAACAAGTGCAATAAACAAAACCGTAGCACTCTAATACCCCCTTTGTCACAATTCATTAAGAACGGCATATCATCGATCATATGACAAAACAGTCTAGTTTCCGACTGTTCATTAAAGATGTACGTCGCTTCGCCTTATTTGTTGCTCTCCCCAAATGTACAAGAGGACTTGATACCTGTCATAAACGAACTTAACTCATGGGAAATCTGGGCCCAGCTGCCCATGGATGGGAGGGGGGGGGGGGGGGGTCGGGACCCATCAAAACGCGTATTTAAAAATCATTTTCCTCAAGTATACCAGGTTAGAGTTTGATTCCAGTCACGGGTCAAACACCTTTTTCACAGGCAATTTGTGACCACTTGCCCATGCACGGGAGGGTGGGTTGGGGGGGGGGGGGTTCAACTCCACATATATATCCCCAACCCCTGTGATTCAAAAGCACAAAGGAATTTCATTGCCTTATCTCCAGTTATTGTCAAGTTATAAACATAAAAAAAGGGCAATCTGGGCCCAATTGTCCCTGAACCAAGTGGGGATGGGGTTTGGGACCTACAAAAAGTAAAAAGAGACCCCAATGCTCACAAACCTTCCAAGTTTCCACTTGATATATTGATTCCTGTCATGGGTAACAAACTTTACTCCTGGGCAATCCAGGCCCAGTTGCCCATGAACGGGTGGTTGGGAGAGGTGCAACTTTAAAAGCAATTTCCCAGCCCTAGGACCTACGTGTACAAGGAATTTTTCATCGTCCTATGTCCAATTCTGGTCAAGTTATGAACATTATTCACTGAGCAATCTGGGCCCATTTGCCCCTGAACCGGGTTGGGGTGGGGGGTGGGACACCCAAAAGGCACAACTAGACACTAATACCCACTAGTGTACCAAGTTTTAACTTGATACTTGCACTGGTTCACGAGTAATGAGCTCCACAAAATACGGTGAAAACCGGAAACCTAAAACCGAAAGCTGATACAGCGCTCGCAATAGTGGATTATTCCAAGGAACACTCCACTAAAAGTCAGGGGTGTGTGGTAGACTGCTCTGAACTAGACTTCAATATGCGCTGTTTCTGAGCACCAAGGCACTCTATCTATAGAAAGAGACATTCTACAGGACTGACTATGATGCAGTTTCACATATGTCAGCAGTCAGCACTGCAGAAATCTAAAACTTAGGCTAGTTTCTATACTATTTCTATATGGGGTTGCATCCCCCCTTTATACCACATAACATTTACCAAGATCGATCTTGTCTCTGACCATGTAGTCTTTGATCTTCTCAGGCTGAGTCCCTTCATCTTCTACCAGATCTCCAACCTGAGGGTTTACACTGTTCTTAATCTTTACGTCCGACGAAGTTTCTCTTCCTGAGAAGAATTTCTTTTGCATCTCCAGTAGTTCATCTTCATCATTGACAACAGGTATTCTTGGACGACTCATTGCTGATTAAGATTTGTTGCGTGCTTTTGCAGGCTATTGTTGCTGAAATGGATATTGTAGACTGTCAGATAGTAAGCACATAATAAGCAGAAAGCCGAAGTGCTAAGAATAACGCTTCAATATTTCTAGTTAAATATATTGGTTTTCATTTCAAATAAAATCCCTTCATTCTAGCCTTACCTCAATTGACTACAAAATGATGAAAAAGGTAGAGCTAGCCAAGTCAATAGCCAAAAAATCCATTTTCAAAGCAGCTTCAAAAACAAAGAAAAGGCAAAGAATTTGAATATTTTGGACATGTGACTGTTCGACAGTCGAATTTTGCCTCTGGACTGTCAGGACACCATGTACATTTCATTTTAACATTTTTGCTGAAAAAACTGAGGTAGTATAAACAAGGTCAGGTACACCCTCCTGTATAAGGTGATCAGCTACATACATTTCTTATACACATAAACTACTGTTTTTTACTTGAACTGAATAGAAATACCTTGTTGAAGTTCAAGTTATTTCTCTATTTTTTTCTACAATTGTGATACTGTGGGCTATTATTTATGCTGCAATTGCTGAACTGAGTCTAATTAAGCCTGATCTGAGCTAGGCTACCCAAATTTAAGCTGCATTCGATTTGAGTCCTCCTTTTCTTGGTCCTGTCTCCTTGTTACTGCCTTGTCAAGGTTTAAACCCATTTTATTTAGCCTCGTCTGGAGAATAATTCAACAGACAAGCATCGCAAATAAAACGAAGTCGAGAAATCAGTCATACACAAATCCTCAATTTTTGGGCATGGTACCCCTGTGAAATTTGGTTAAACTGAGACTTGGTACATACCTAAATAGGGTCTTCTTCCTGTCCTAGATCAAAAGATACCTGATTTTACTTTCTATCCAACCTCATTTTTCAATTTACAAAATGTTAGAGCACTTCCAAGATACATAGAGTTTTTTGGAGGCCACTTCTCTTCTAGTGGGTTTATGATACCCTTTTTCAGAAAATTGCTGCTAGGTAGCATGGATGAGGCAAGCGTTTCCATCTGTTCACTGAAGCAAATATTTCCTTTAGATTGTTTGCCTTTTATTGTATTTATTTTGAGTGATTTTGTTTTTGACTATGTTAAAAATTGTTATCAAAACTCACTAAACTCAAAAGAAATACTATAAAAGGCAAACAATCTAAAGGAATTTGGAAGGAAAGGAAATTTAATTCCTAAAGGAAGAAAATTTAAAAGCTTACTTCACGACCCTACCTAGCAGTGCTGAGAAGGATAGAGTAATCTAGCTGCGACAACCTGGGAAAGGATTGAGTAACCTAGTGGCAACTACCTGGAAAAGGATAGAGTAAACCCACTGGAAAGAAGTGGCCTTCACAAAACTCTCTGTATCTTGGAAGTGCTCTAACATTTTGAAAATTGGAAAATGAAGTTGGATAGAAAGTGATCTTTTGATCTAGGACAGGAAGAAGACCCTATTTAGGTATGTAGCCAGCCTCAGTTCAACCAGATTTCACAGGGATACCATGCCCATGCTCCAGGGCATGGTGCCTCAACGCTGCCTCAAAGTATTGGCAGCATGCCAGTATGTTCGTCCAGGCATACCCAGACACTGGAGCACCAGAGCACCATGCCCAAAAATTGAGGATTTGTGTATGACTGCGAGAAATCTATGCAAAACAGGAACAAAACCTGATCCAAAACTGCTCCGAGAGCATGTCATCATTCAGTAGGGTCTGACCCCCTGTCTGACAGGGCACTGACAATTGTCAGCTGACAGGACAAATAAAACCGCATTTGGCTGACAAGACTGAGACAGGACCAGGACATGGCTAAATCAAAAGCAGCTTTAGTCTGAACAAGTTCTCATTACGAATCTGATGGAGAATTTGTAGGTTCTTTTCGGATAAGTTCACTGGATCAAAATGAATTAACATAACAGCAAAAGCCAAAGGGAATGGCTAACTTCGCTTGTTTTTCGTGGTCGTTTGAAAGCTGATGTTTGGGCGAATCAATACCCCGTATACGTGCGTAACTTTGCTTACTTTAGACTTCCCAGTTCACATGCAAAAGTGCGTTTAAACATACCCGCCAGCAAGTAAAGACAAAGTCGACAGGACCGCTCTTTTCTCAAAGAAATTAATAAAATTAAAACAATTTAACAAATCTCTAAGAAACAAAAAAGGTTCTAAAGATTCGTAAATGACCATAAATTCAAACAGTAACAATTTTCTTATTTACTAGCTTATTTTCTTAAGTTAAGATAGCATTTTTCCTGACTCAGAAGGAATTTCACTTTCACAACATTGCCCCTCCTCACGCTACTTGAAAGTTTTTAAACTCCTTCCAGCGTGCGCGCTTTTCTTCAGTTCTGAATTAATAAACCTTGTTTTCTTTGTTGTTATTGGATTGTTTTAGGCTCTAACGGAACAGTTTCACATTTGCAGGGTATTTATAAACTTAAAATCATTCCATAAACTTTTGATTGCTAAGCATAAATGACTAAGCAGTCTAGTACACTAGCCCCTTTTCAGGCATGGTGCTCAACTGTCTTGCACCATGCCTGGGTGCTAGATGTTCAAGCATTGTATCTTGGATTTCATGCATGGTGCATGGATTTCAGTATACAGTGCAAGCATGAAAAACAAAGTTTCTGTCATCAAAACTGAGCACCGGCTCAGTTACAAATATGCAACTACAAATATGCAAAGTTTCTGTTGTGTTTACCACCATGGACAAGTAAGAGATATTACCTTAAATTACCTTAAATCACAGCTTGGAGTGAAATAAGGATTTTCGATCCTGTTGAATCACTCCTTGTGATGACTGTTGTTGATGGTTACGTTCTGGTGGAAGATTCCGGTGCTTCCCAGTCGAATTTCCACGGTGCATCTCGCCACTCACCATCCAGATGTCGTTTGAAAGCATCTGTTGACTCAGCAGCAACAGTGTCCTCCTTGAGGTTGTTCCAGAGGTTCACAATCCGATTTGAGAAGAAGTTGCATCTTGCTCCAGTTCTGGCGACCAGCTTGAAGTTTTCGCCCACCGCCCAACCACCCGAAAACGCCCAATACCAAATTATAGGGCTTTTGGCAGTAATGTGTGGCAGTGCTTAAAATGGCAAAGAATTTTTTTTAGAAATATCCACCAAATCAACGCCCACATTAAAATCTGTGAAAAGTCCAATGACCTCACAAAGTCTGGGCATTGGGCGGTATGGGCGGCAGTACTTGTAAAGCCCAGGCTAAAAATGGAGAAACGCCCACCAAATCACCGCCCACATTAAAATTCACGAAAATTCAGATGAGCTGATTTTGTCCAGGCATTGGGTTGTTAGGGCGACAGTGCTTAAACTCAGGTTAGAAGTGGACAATACCCACCAAATCACCGCCCGCCTTACAGTCTGCGAAATTTTGGATTTGCTAAGTATGTACGGGTGCTGGGTGGTAAGGGCGGCAGTTCCTGAAACGCTCAAGCAAAAACGGAGAAACGCCCATCAAATTACCGCACACGATCAGATTCAAGAAAAGTCAAATGAGGTAAATATGTCCAAGTGTGGGGCGGTAAGGTGGTAGTGCTTAAACGCCCAGGCGAAAAATGGAGAAATGTCCACCGCATCAACTCCCATGTTAAGTTTGGCGAAAATTCAAATGAGCTAGCAATGTCCAGGCTGGTTGGTAAGGTTGGCAACAGCGCTTAAATCGCCCAGGCAAGACATGGGGAACGTCCGCCAAATCACTGACCGCATTACAACTCTCGAAATTTTGGGTTAGCTAAGTATGTACGGGCGCTGGGCGGTAAGGGCGGCAGTGCTTGAAACGCCCACGCAAAAAAGGAGAAATGCGCATTAAATCACCGCCCACTTTGAATTTGGCGAAAATTCGGATGAGCCAACAATGTCCAGGCATCGGTTGGTAAGGGCGACAGTGCTTAAACCACTCAGGCAAGAGATGATGAAACCTCCACCAAATCACCGCCCACGTTAAAATTCGCGAAAAGTCGAATGAGTCAACTATTTCTGGGCGTTGGGCGGTAAGGGCGGCAGTACCTGAAACGCCCAGTCAAAAAGTGGAGAAGCTCCCATTAAATCACCGCCCACATTAAAATTCACGAAAACTCGGATGACCTTCGGATGACCAAAGATCTTTTTTTTAGAAATGTCGACCAAATCAACACCCACATTAAAATTTGTGAAAAGTCAAATGTCCTGATAAAGTCTGGGCATTGGGCGGTAAGGGCGGCAGTGCTTGTAACGCCCAGGGTAAAAATGGAGAAACGCTCACCAAACCACCGCCCACATAAAAATTCACAAAATTCACGAAAATTCGAATGAGCCAACGATGTCCAGGCGTTGGTTGGTAAGGGCGACAGTGCTTAAACCGCTCAGGCAAGACATGATGAAACCTCCACCAAATCACCACCCACATTAAAATTCGCGAAAACTCGAATGAGTTAACTATTTCTGGGCGTTGGGAGGTGAGGGCGGCAGTGCTTGTAACGCCCAGGGTAAAAATGGAGAAACGCTCACCAAACCACCGCCCACATAAAAATTCACAAAATTCACGAAAATTCGAATGAGCCAACGATGTCCAGGCGTTGGTTGGTAAGGGCGACAGTGCTTAAACCGCTCAGGCAAGACATGATGAAACCTCCACCAAATCACCACCCACATTAAAATTCGCGAAAACTCGAATGAGTTAACTATTTCTGGGCGTTGGGAGGTGAGGGCGGCAGTACCTGAAACGCCCAGTCAAAAAGTGGAGAAGCTCCCATTAAATCACCGCCCACATTAAAATTCACGAAAATTCGGATGACTGGATGACATTCGGATGGCCAAAGAACTCTTTTTTAGAAATGTCCACCAAATCAACACCCTCATTAAAATTTGTGAAAAGTCAAATGACCTAATAAAGTCTGGGCATTGGGCGGTAAGGGCGGCAGTGCTTGTAACGCCCAGGCTAAAAATGGAGAAACGCCCACCAAACCACCGCCCACATAAAAATTCACGAAATTCAGATGAGCTGATTTTGTCCAGGTGTTGGGTAGTAAGGGCGGCAGTACCTGAAACGCCCAGTCAAAAAGTGGAGAAGCTCCCATTAAATCACCGCCCACATAAAAATTCACGAAAACTCGGATGACCTTCGGATGGCCAAAGATCTTTTTTTTTAGAAATGTCCACCAAATCAACACCCACATTAAAATTTGTGAAAAGTCAAATGTCCTAATAAAGTCTGGGCATTGGGCGGTAAGGGTGGCAGTGCTTGTAACGCCCAGGCTAAAAATGGAGAAACGCCCACCAAACCACCGCCCACATAAAAATTCACGAAATTCACGAAAATTCGAATGAGCCAACGATGTCCAGGCGTTGGTTGGTAAGGGCGACAGTGGTTAAACCGCTCAGGCAAGACATGATGAAACCTCCACCAAATCACAACCCACATTAAAATTCGCGAAAAGTCGAATGAGTCAGCTATTTCTGGGCGTTGGGAGGTAAGGGCGGCAGTACCTGAAACGCCCAGTCAAAAAGTGGAGAAGCTCCCATTAAATCACCGCCCACATTAAAATTCACGAAAATTCGGATGACTGGATGACCTTCGGATGGCCTAAGAACTCTTTTTTAGAAATGTCCACCAACTCAACACCCTCATTAAAATTTGTGAAAAGTCAAATGACCTAATAAAGTCTGGGCATTGGGCGGTAAGGGCGGCAGTGCTTGTAACGCCCAGGCTAAAAATGGAGAAACGCCCACCAAACCACCGCCCACATAAAAATTCACGAAATTCAGATGAGCTGATTTTGTCCAGGTGTTGGGTAGTAAGGGCGACAGTGCTTAAAGTGCACAGGCTAGAAGTGAACAATATCCACCAAATCACCGGCCACTTTACAGTCATAGGGTAAGGGCGGCAGTTCCTGAAACGCTCAAACATAAAACCGAGAAAGGCCCATCAAATTATCACGCACATTCAGATTCACGGAAAGTTAAATGGGGTAAAGGTGTCCAAGCGTGGGGCGGTAAGCGTGGCAGTGCTTAAACCCCAAGGCGCAAAAAGAGATAAATGTTCACCGAATCAGCGCCCATGTTAAGTTTGGCAAACATTCAAATGAGCTAGCGATGTCCAGGCGTTGGTTGGCAACAGTGCTTAAATCGACCAGGCAAGACATGGTGAAGGTCCACAGAATCACTGACCACATTCAAGTTCTCGAAAAGAGGAACACCCACCAAATCACCGCCCGCGATAGAATTTGTGACCTTCGATTTGGCGAGAAATGGAAAAAATAAGCCACCAAATCCCCGCCCCTGTTACAGTTCGCAAAATTTCGAATATCTATGTGTAGAGGCTTTGTGCGGTAAGCCTGTCTGAGCTTAAAACTCCCAGGCAAAAAAATGGCAAAATGTCCCCATTAATTTAACATTATAATTAATATCCCCGTTAGTCACCGCCCACGTTGGATTTGGGAAAAATTTAAATGAGCCAACGATGTCCTGGCGTTGGTTGGTAAGGGCAACAGTGCTTAAACCGCTCAGGCAAGAGATGATGAAACCTCCAACAAATCATCTTAATACATTCGACGAAAAGTCGAATGAGTACTGAGTCGGTACCGCCCAGCGCCCATACATACTTGGCTAATCCGAAATTGTAAAGTGGGCGGTGACTAACGGGGACGTTAATTATAACGTTTGAGAATGGGTACATTTTGCCATTTTTTGCCTGGGAGTTTTAAGCACAGACAGGCTTACTGCAGAAAGCCCTTACACAAATAGATATTCGAAATATTGCGAACTGTAATGTGGGCGGAGATTTGGTGGATTTTGTTTCCATTTCTTGCCAAATTGAATTTCGCGAATTTTACCGCTGGCGGTGATTTGGTGGGTGTTCCTCCATTTTTCGCCTTGGCTATCAATGAGTGCCACCCAACACCCAAATTTAGTTCGCTTATTTGAATTTTTGGAAATTTTAAAGTGGTTGGTGATTTGGTGGATGTTTTCCATTCTTAACTTGGGCAATTCAAACTAAGTCGATCTTACAACCCAAAGCCCGGAGATAATCAGGTCATTCGAATTTTCGTGAATTTTAATGTGGGCGGTGACTTAATGGGAGCTTCTCCACTTTTTGTCTGGGCGTTTCAGGTACTGCCGCCCTTACCGCCCAACGCCCAGAACCAGACTTTATTAGGTCATTTGACTTTTCACGATGTTCACTGTGACTTTTCACAAATTTTAATGTGGGTGTTGATTTGGTTGACATTTCTAAAAAAAAGATCTTTGGCCATCCGAAGGTCATCCGAGTTTTCGTGAATTTTAATGTGGGCGGTGACTTAATGGGAGCTTCTCCACTTTTTGTCTGGGCGTTTCAGGTACTGCCGCCCTTACCGCCCAACGCCCAGAACCAGACTTTATTAGGTCATTTGACTTTTCACAAATTTCACTGTGGGTGTTGATTTGGTGGACATTTCTAAAAAAAGTTCTTTGGCATTTTAAGCACTGCCACCCATTACCACCCAACGCCCCATAATTTGGTGTTGGGCGTTTTTGGGTGGTCGGGCGGTGGGCGAAAACTTCAAGCTGGTTTCTGGCGTGAAGTTTGCGGATTCGTTTAGGGTGTCCTCGTGTTTTGTGGGAGGGGTCAATCTCCAGGATCTCATTTTCTTGATTGGTTGAGAGAAGTTTGTGCACCTGGATCATGTCCCCGCGTTTCCGTCTGTATACTAAGGAGGGGAGGTTGAGTTCCTTCAGCCGTTCACTGTAGGTCTTATTTTCCATACCGGCGATCAGCTTGGTGGCCCTTCGTTGGATTTGTTCAAGAGCTGCCTTGTCCTTTTTGAATCGAGGGGTAGCCAGTATAGTCCCTACCTCCAATCTAGGTCTTACTAATCCTTTGTAGAGTTTGGTGATTACCAGTTTACTTCTGCTGGTGATACTGTGTTTGATGATGCCTAGGGCTCTGCTAGCATTGGCTGAGATATGCTGTGAGTGGGAGCTGAACTTCAACTGGGAGTCAACAATGACCCCAAGGTCTCTCTCCTCCTGGACAGGCTCGAGTGTGTGGTGACTCCCAGAGTTTTGGGTCATAAGGTACCGATGCTTGGGGTTGTTGTGTCCGAAGTGTATGACCTTGCATTTTTCTGTGTTGAATTCCAGCAGCCATCTTTTGACCCAAGAGCACATGTTGTTGAGATCAGTTTGGAGGGATTGGATGGCAGAAGAGGTGTTGGCAGGACCTATGAGTTTCGAATCGTCCGCATACAGGGTGGTTTTGTTGCTGGTGATAAGGGGTAGCTCATTTATGTAAATGTTGAACAGGGTGGGGCCCAGGACGCTGCCCTGGGGGACCCCACTAGTAACTTTGATTTCGTCAGAGAGGGAGTGACTGTTTGGTCCAGTGGTCACTTTCACTTGCTGCGTTCTATCCCTCAGAAAGTCCTCTGTCCAACTGACCACTTGTGGACTAAGAGATAGGGTAAGTAGCCTGTGAATGAGGTAGCGGTGACAAACTTTGTCAAATGCTTTGGCTAGATCCAGCAATATCATGTCCACAGGTAATCCTTTCTCTAGTAGGTCAGTTACAAGACTGTATGACTCAAGAAGATTTGTGTCCACGGATCTCTTTGAACGAAAACCATGCTGGCTGTTGCTGATAAGTGAGTTGGCCTCAAGATGATTGATGATGCGCTTGTTTATGATTCTCTCAATGATCTTGCACGCCACACAGGTAAGGCTGATAGGTCTGTAGTTTGCTGCAGAAGTTTTGCTACCCTTCTTGTGAATTGGGATGACTATTGCCTTCTTCCAGTCCCCTGGAAGCTTTCCCTGTGTTAGCGACAGATTGAATAGTTTTACCAGTGGGGCTGATATTGCAGGGCTTAGTTCCTTCATCAGTCGTGGGCTGAGACCATCAAGACCAGTAGATTTGTTTGCATCTAGCTCCTTAAGCTGTTTGGTTACTTCTTCGAGTGTGACTGGTGAGTGTACCATTGGGAAGGGAGTGTGAGCCTGTTCTGCTGGTGGGGGGGCTGATTGGATGTCGTCCTTTGAGAAAACTGAGGCGAACTGCTGGTTGAGCAGGTTTGCTTTTTCAGAGGGGCAAGAGGAGAATGAGCTGTTGTTTTCCAAGTCTGGTACGGAGTGTCTGCCTGGCTTCTTAAGGGAAATATGTTTCCAGAATAGTTTTGGGTTTTCCTTGACATTCTTGGCCAGACGTTCTTCGTAGTTTGAAGTCAGTTTTCGAGTTTCTTTTCTGAGGAGGTTTCTGGCAATTTTATACTTCTCGTACAAAGCTGTATTTTTTTGTTTCGTGTACTTCTCCCAAAGTCTTTTCTTCCTGTTGCGTAATTTCTTGATTTTCGGGGTGAGGAAGGGTAGAGTTTTTGGTTTCTTTTTCCAAGTCACGCTGGTGTGTTTGGCTTGGCTCTCTAGTAGGACCTTTTTTAGAGATAGCCATGAGACTTCGACATCTTCTGAGACAAGTTTTTCCAGGTTAGCATCTAGCAGCTCCTCGACCATCATCTTGTAGTTTGTAAAAGATTGCTTGGTATATTTTGATGGTTTGGAGTTGAGTTGTATAGATGAGAGAACTGGCATGTGGTCACTTGAGCCAATTGGACTGAGAGTATGTGTGCTGATCACCTTTTCTGGGTCATTGGTTATGACTAGGTCCAGTGTAGAGGGATTTTGTCCTGGACGCATTCTTGTGGGCATAGTTACTGTTTGGTACAGAAAGTTGTCAGATAGAACTTGTACTAATGGGTTTTGTTCAAGGCTTGACTTGGTCATACCTTGGCCATCTATCCAAGACACATTTGGGAGGTTGAAGTCCCCTGTCATGAGCAGAGTTGCTTTTGGGAAATTGCATAGTACGAATTGGGTCATTTCAGCAATTGCTCTTTCAGAGGACAGCTGGCATGGACTACTGGGGCTCCTGTAAACTGAACTTAGGACAAACATTTCGTTAGGTAGGGACAGGGAGACCCATGTGGCTTCAACCCAAGGTAAGTAAGAATTCGGGACAGAAATTTCTTTTACCTGGAATTCCTTGGAAGCTAGAACAGCAACTCCTCTTCTGCAGTTTGGATCAGACAGATTGCTGAAGATGTTGTATCCAGAGGGGCAGATTGAGTCTTCTGTCAGTTGATATCTTGAATTCTTGGGGCAAATTTCTGTAAGAGTTGCAATGTCTATCTGACTTAGTTCGAGCACTGTTGCCAGTTCCGGCATCTTGTTGGTGATGACATCGACATTTGCAGTCATGATGTTCACAAGTTTTCGGGCGTGTCTGGGCGATTTTGGGTTCTGCTCACTGTTGTTCTCACTTACAGTTGAAGTGGGTGAATTACAGCTTACAGTTTACAGTTGTAAATTACAGTTACAGCTTACAGTTCATTTCGCATCGGTACGGCGTTACGAATCCGGAAGAAGCAATCGTAGCGCAGATCACTCGTTATAATCTGTCAGTTGAGTCCCACCCCTGGGCCATGATTCTGCAACAGTAGTTGGTATATGCTGTTGGTTGTTGTGTTCGTTCTTTTTTGTTGTTGTCAGAGGAATTAGTGTTTTCCATTTCTTCTTTTTTGCTTTGTCTTTTGTTGTGCTCCATCTGTTTTTTTAATTGATGGGTAATAAAGGCATTCATTCATTCATTCACAGGGCTGAAATTACTACCATGAATTAGAGAAATCAAAGACGATCCTTATCAAATTTTTCATAACAAAAACAACATTACTTGGCTGATGACAGACGTGGAAACCTCATTTCCTTTTCTACATAGTCAAGGGGTTTGGCATGCAAAGTGTCCTGTGCCTCAGCTTTTTCTTCCTAGCAGCCAACCAGAATATTGGCTCTTGGGGCACTCTACATGGAAAATAGATAGGCTGCTGTTAGGTTTTGCATCTCCATCATCAGTTGAGCCTTTTTGTTTCTGTTTTGAAAAATTCGATAAGGATTGTCTTTGATTTCTCTAATTCATGGTAGTAATTTCCGCCCTGTCCGAACAGGTGCTTAGTTGTGATGACAGAAACTGTGTTTTTCATGCATGCACTGTGTACTGAAATCCATGCACCATGCATGAAACCCAAGGTACAGTGCTTCAACGTCTAGCACCCAGGCATGATGCTAGACATTTGAGCACCATGCCTGAAAAGGGGCTAGTGTACTAGACTGCTTAGTGTTGATGTTTCCAGCTGATGTTTCCAGATTCATTAAATTTTGAGTCTATTATTATGGCCATTGTAGTCTACCACAAATCCCTGATTTTTGGATACCCTATGCCAAACCTGGGTATATCTAGCATTTGGCTAGCCTATGCCTATCGGTGGACACCCTATGCCAAACGTTGGATACCTGTTGGTAACCTTACCCTGACCTACCTCAATATAAAGGGGTTCTGATTGGTTGATTTTTTAGCTTCACTTAAATCATCAATATTTTTACTGGGTTACAGTATGCAGTACCTGGCATAATGTATCCAGCGTTGGTTGACTGGGCCATTGTTAGGCCAGTTCCTTGCTAGGTTGTACAGTTCTTCCACTTCTAGTTTATTTCAAGGTGTCTTGTATAAGTATGGTATTTATCATATATTGCCATTTTACTTGACTAATCCAAATTCCAAACTTGAGTTGAGGACCTTATTTTTTTGTGTCCTTAAAAAGTAAAATAGTAGGCTAATGACTGATCACATAAAACTAAATATCAGCTAAGAGCAGGCTAAGAGGCAAGTGTCTTAGCTTTCTTTTGTCATAAAGATTTGTTATTTTATTTCTTGCAAAATATGATATTGTAATTTGGAGAGAAACGGTGCAGAATAAACCAAGTATAAACCTAGAAACAAAGAGCAAAAGACCCAAAAGAATAACAGTTTGTGGCTATAGTTTGTTCTTTATTTTTGTTAGATTACTGCTTCTGCTAGCACTGTTCATGAATGTTTGCCAGGATTGATTTTTATCACATTCTTTGGTGCTGGTCAAGTTTAGCAATGTTCAAATAATTATACTTCAACGGTTAACCTCAGTCATAACTTCAGTCATAACTTTTTGCTGGATAATGTATCACAAAGCAGAAATGAAGTTGATACCTGAAATGTTTGAATATGGCTCATACTTTGAGCACAATTTCGTTTTATGTCAAAGTACCTGTATATTAGCAGGAAAGAAGCTGATTTAATAAATGTTTGCCTGTGGCACAGAACAGTTTTGAGAACAGTTTGGTTTTATACCAAAACCTCTATATTTTAACAGAAAAGAGATCTTAAATCATTTGCGTGCAGCTGCATGCCTGGCACAGGTCAAAGACAGATTGGGTCTTACAACCAGAGGCGTTACTAGCCAAAAAAAAATGTTTGGGGGGACGAGGCATTTGCCAACTGGCTGGTAAATTTTACCAGCTTTTCTGCAGAAAAAAAGACTGTTTTCAACAACAAATTTTTTTTTAAAGATCGACTGATTTTCAGAAGCCCCTGCTTACATCAAATATCTCTATTTTAGCAGGAAAGTGCATGATTTTCTAGTTTGTGCCTGCTGTGCACAGTTTGAATATAATCTTTTTTTTTTTTTTTACCCAAATATGTTTACTTTATTAGAAAGATTTTGCTGGAAGCACAAAATTTTGCTTCAAGACCAACATTTGCTTACAATTTTGTGAAAAAATCTCTGTATTTTAGCAGAAAACAGGCTGTTTAAATATAATTTGGTTCTTTACAGAAAAAAATCTCTGTATTTTTTATCAGGAAAGAGAATGATTTTCTAAATTTGTGCTTGCTCTGCACAGTTTTAATATAATCTGTTTTTTTTTTTATCAAAATATGTGTATCAACAGAAAAGAGGCTGATTTTAAGAATTTTCTTGGAGCCTATGTTTGATTATAATTTATCTTCTGTATTTTCGCAGAAAACAGGCTGATGTAAAAAAAAAATTGTCTTCCTGTCACTTTGAATATAATTTGGTTCTCTACCGAAATCTCTTGATTTGGAAAAAAGTATGTTGATCTAAACAAATTTTCGGGTTTTTTACGGATTCCGGGCGAACTAGTTGACCGGCGAGAAAACGGTTTTCACAATGTTTGAACACAACATTGAGAAAAGGTGAAATGACAGCCTGATCAAGTATTAAAAAAATACTTTGAGCACAATTTGGTTTTATGTGAAAATACCTGTATATTAGCAGGAAAGAAGCTGATTTAATAAATGTTTGCCTGTGGCACATGGTTTGAGAACAGTTTGGTTTTCTAACAAAACCTCTATATTTTAACAGAAAAGAGGTTGACCTTGAATCATTTGCCTGCAGCTACATGCCTGGCACAGGTCAAAGACAGATTGGGTCTTACATCCAGAGGTGTTACTAGCCAAAATGTTTTTTTTTGGGGGGACGAGGCATTTACCGACTGGCTGGTAATTTTACCGACTTTTCTGCAGAAAAAAAGACTGTTTTCAACAACAAAAATGACTTTTTTTTTAAAGATCGACTGATTTTCAGAAGCCCCTGCTTACATCAAATATCTCTATTTAGCAGGGAAGTGCCTGATTTTCTAGTTTGTGCCTGCTGTGCACAGTTTGAGTATAATCTTTTTTATTTTTTTACCCAAATATGTTTACTTTATCAGAAAGATTTGCTGGAAGCACAAAATTTTGCTTGAAGCCCAACATTTGCTTACAATTTTGTGAAAAAATCTCTGTATTTTAGCAGAAAACAGGCTGTTTAAATATAATTTGGTTCTTTACAGAAAAAAATCTCCGTATTTTATCAGGAAAGAGAATGATTTTCTAAATTTGTGCTTGCTATGCACAGTTTGAATATTATCTGTTTTTTTACCAAAATATGTGTAAGAATTTTTCTTGGAGCCTAATGTTTGATTATAATTTATTTTGTGAAAAAATCTGTATTTTCGCAGAAAACAGGCTGATGTAAAAAAGAAATTTTCTTCAGCTGTCACTTTGAATTTAATTTGGTTCTCTACCGGAATCTCTTTATTTGGAAAAAAGCATGTTGATCTAAACAAAATTCCCTCCAGGGGAATGTTTGAACACAACATTGAGAAAAGGTGAAATGACAGCCTGATCAAGTATTCATTTAAAAAATATTTTTTGTTTACTTTAACAACAAATCTACTTTATTATGAGGGCCAATAACATTTGTACAAGAGCTGTAAGCTTATATGACACTTGCATTAAAGGATAGATGATAGCTAAGGGCAGAGAGGGTGCGGGGTGCAGCACCACCCCACCTTTTTGAGATTCAGTAATGTTTTGGGCCAGTTAATAAAATTGTTCAGTATTTGTTTGATCGCAGAACTATTTGGTATACGGGGATTCAGTATAATTGCCAAGTATTCTGTAGTTATCACAAATTCGGTGAGATAATTTATGCCAGAACTATTCTGTACATTTATGGTGATTTTATTAAAATTATTCGGTATCATGGTTGGGATTCTGTAACTTATCCAGTATAATCTTCAGGATTCGGTAGTCACTACGAATCTCAACTTTTGTTCCAGTTTGACGAATTTATACCGAATAGAATATTATTCGGTAGTCTTCTGATACCAAAACAACTCAGTATAATAGCCGCGCTACGGTAGTTATACAGAATCCCGAATATGCTATCGGTCTAAACTTATTTTGTATAATAACTGGGATTCGGCAATTTATTCGGTATAAATGCCAGGATTCGGGAGTTACCACAAACCTCGAAACTCGGAAGAGGTCGAGTGAAGCACTAGTTGGAGACAAGAGGACTGATCTGTGATTTCATCGATAATACTTACTTTTATTTTCGATCCCAAATAAAAGATCTAGTTATCGTTTTTTCGTAAATTCCGCCTGCGGGGCTTTTCATAATATTCTCTATTTTTGGAAGGGGAGAAACATCAAAAGCTAGAACCTGGATGGAAATATTTAGATTTGGCAGGAAAAAGCTAACTTTAAATCTCGCCTGTGGTGCTCACTTTATGGGATCATGGGCAATATTGACTAGACTACACTAGGTGCTGCTGCCGGAACGTCGCTCCATCCGGTTCTTAGGACTCTGATTTCTAAGAGAAGCAGTTAAATTTTAGCCTAGCCTGCAGGAAAAACAAAACCGATTTCGAAAAGTTTAGCCTGCGGTGCTCGACTTAATTTTCTCGTGGGTATAAGAGGTAGAAGTTGTTACTGCAGTCGCGCGCGGCAATACATTCTTCAAGTGGGATTCGCAAAAACACCGCCTAACAATTGGCCCATCGTCTCTCATGCTGCCCTTTAATGTTACTCTTCCTATGTAATCCTTTCTGTTCCGTAGTTTAGAGGCTCGAATTCTCAGTTTCTAGGGTCGGTAAAGATTTTGAGAGATTCGGTAAAAATTTTGGCCCTGCCCCCCCCCCCCCCCTCCCCAACGAAAATGTACTTGCGACTCCCCTGGCTAATATCAATTCACGCAGTCTTGACTTGTGGCACAAATGATCATGGACCCTTCGAAATCATGAAAATGTGTGGTTTAGTAAAAAAAAAACATGCTATGCACTTGGCAGTTAAAATGCAGACTTTAAGGGGTGTTAGGGTTCCATTTTGTAAGCAAAAGCACTGAGGCACTTTAACAGGGACTACACATTCATATGTCAGCAAAGCCCAGTGATCATGGGCCTTTAAGGGTCATAAGGATGTAACTTCCAGTCAAATGTATATTTTCACTTTGAAGTCAAGATGCCCACTTTAAGAAAAAACTGAATTTGTAAAAAATCGTAAAACTGTAAAAACTGAGTTTGTAGCAGATACTGAGGTAGAAATGATCATGGGCCTCTGGGGATCTTCAGGATCTGTTGTATCTTAAAAGTGTTTGTTTGCACTTTGAGATTAAGATTGGCACTTTAAGTAAGTTGGTTTTAATTTTTAAGCAAAACTCGTGAGACAAAAATAATCGTTGGCCCTTGAAAATCATGAAAATGCGTCTTTTGGTCAAAAGCAATTTGCTCAGTTTGCAGTTAAGATACGCATTTTAAGGGGGGGGGGGGATGTTAAAAACTCATTTGTAAGCATATACTTGAGGTCCATATCTTATGGGCCCTTCAGGATTATGAAAGTGTATTGTTAGTTTAGAAACACGTCCTCTTGTCAATCATCGAGTTTCCTTCGGATCCGACCACCAGTTCGAAAGTTATGCATGACACAACATTCCGGCTTCCAGTTTCCTCCACTTCCCCCAAGATGGCCGGATTGGGGAAATAACTGCTTCCAAGTCAGCCTGATCGTGTCCGGTAATAGACTTGCCGAGTTTAATCGTCATAGAGCATCTGGAATTAGCCTACCTTAGTTCAAAATCACCAGAATTCCGGGAAACACCCTCCAACCTCCCCTCACAGTGCGCAGATCCGGTCCGCTTATATAAAAAATTTATCTAGAACTTGTCCTTGTTCTTCGCACCAAGTATCATCCCGATCCCGCCACTCTAAGCCTGTCCCAAGACCCAAGGTTTCCGTACCCCAGTGGAAGCTGAATTAAAAACATAACCATGCTTAGTCTTGCATGATGCAGCTTGTCTTTTTGCTCTACTTTTAATTTGATCTGAAAAGGAGAAAATAGTAACTTAAAATTAGAGTATTGGCAGGCTACTAGTACATGTCAGAACTATTTTCAAATATTTGTTGCTGGAAATTGAAAATTGTATATTTTGCCGACAAGCAGAACATTTTGGTAAGCATGGTAAACCACTGGTCGTTTTTTTTTTTTTTTTTTTTTTTTTAATGAACGAAGGGTTTATTAAAAAAAAATGGAATCTTCAATGCCCAGAGGCGAACCTGTAAGGGACTAATTACCCTCAAAACAAAACATTAATAAAAACAAAACTTCGACAAAAACAAAGGAAAAAAGGGAAAGAAAGAAATAAAGGAGCTTGACTTACGCGGTCTGGGACGCCCAACCAGAAAATCAACCAAAAACAAACTCATTTTCAACCAGAATCACCACTAACTATCCAAAACAAAAACTTAATGATAAAACACAACTTAAACGGCTGAGAATAACGCATCAAATTCATATACAGCAAAACAATGAACCTTTAACATGCTACGAAAATCTAGTAAAACACTACATGACCTTAACTCTGTCGACAAACCTTCCCATACTAAAGGCCCAACATGTCTAATGCTAAATCTCGATCTACTAGTTACTACAACCGGCCTACGGATGAGCTGCGAACTACGAGTTCCATGTTCGTGAAAAGATGACGCAAGGGAAAAATACTGAGAAAAGCACTGGGGTAAAACTTCATTGTAATGTTTGTACATAAATAAAGCGTCATAAAACTTACAAATTCCCGCAAAAGGTAAAATGTGAAGCTCCTGATAACGGTGTCTTACGGAAATATTTCGACCATTACCGGACAATACTCTTATTGCCATATTCTGTATCACACGTAAAGGAGTAAGGTGGCTTACAAAAGTTTTTGTCCATGCCAGACAACAATATAACAGATACAGATGCACCATTGAAAAATATAACATTCTTAATATATTCTGAGGGAAAATATGTTTAAGTTTTCTAATAATTCCAACATTCCTGGCTAATTTACTACTAATACATGCAATATGATTTTTGAAACTTAAACATTCATCAATAATAACTCCAAGGTAACGAGTACTTGCACTACGTTTAATTGTTTGACCACCAACTTTTATATCATAGTTTTATCCGCAGGTTTGTTTCCACATGGCTGTTTTTTCTCTCCGAAATGGAGCTCTCAGTTTATCTTTTCTGCGACGCTACGCTTGCGTTCATCTTAAAGACGTGACCAGGAGGGGCCTCGCAAAATCAGTTGAGGGACAGTACATTCAGGTATGTCGTTCTAACCTTTTTTTCTTAGGTCAGCAGGCAAAAGAGGACCCTTTCGAATGGAGCAAGGCCACTGGGTCTCCCGTCCTCCCGTAAATTATGATTTTATTTTTGTATTCATTCTCGGTCATTCATTCTCTGGGGGACCCGGGACATACATATTTGTATACAGCTTCACCTCCTCAACCTGAAACAGCTGACTCCAGGACGAGAGAAATCCCTCTTTATATGCTGGCACTTTTTTTGTGTATTTCTTTGTGTCGTCTATCGTCGATAGTTGAAATTGTCTTATCTCTTGTTCATTAGGGTTATTTGCAACTGTTTGTTTTTGCTTAAGCTGAGTAGTCTAGACTGGTTAAAACCGCAACGGTAATCAGGGCCTATACATTGTTATGTGAGCTTTCCTTCCGCCGAATAATACGCAAAGCTCGTTTTGGGATTTTTTCTATTCAATCAGTCAATCAAGTAAATCCACTAGCTAAAAGATAGAAGAAGGATACAAATTTACGAAATACACAGACACAATACAAATTAACTAAGACACTTGCTAGATATGACCAGAATATAAATGATGGGATGAAACTACGTAAAAATTTAGTATCCAAGGTATTTACTATCCAATTTAAGGGTGGAGAGAGATTTAATTCAAAGTTGGTTTTACGGATAATATTGTGAACATGAGAATTCCATTTCAGATTGTCATCGATCATTACCCCAAGCAAATTAACGGATTTATACTCCCTGAATGACGATGGATGTCCAGCAGTTTCTCTTCTGTCCTCTTCTCAGTTTCTCTTATCAGACCTTTCTGTCTGAAAGGTCTTTGGTAAGACCAAAGTCATGCTGGACACGCAAGATTTAAGGAGGGAGGTTTTTGGGGTGGAGTACGGGGGAAAGAATGGTTGGTACGGAGGTTAGAAGAAAAATATTTTCTTAGAATTAAAGATCTTGGAAGTTTCGTTTGTGTGGGAATATCACACAGGGAGCAATTTCTGTAGTTTAGTACAGTTTACGGTTTGGATTGTGTATGTAACATATGTAAATTTTGTACTGTTGTTTCGTGATTACCTTGGCAGCAAGGCTTGAGCGTAATAAACTACTACTATTCGAGAATTGGGTTTATAAACGAAGTATAACAAGACCAAAGGTTTCGATGGGATCCCACAAATTTAATATTTGATCCAGACAATTGGGTCTTGTCTTCGCCAGATCCAGTCTTCGTCAGTCTCCTTGAACGTTTTTACTATTAAAATTCAGAAACAGATTAAGGCCAAATACCTAATCATCTGAGAAAACCAAGTTCAGATATGGAGTCAGCATGTGTGTTTACCCCTATAATTCATATCTGTTTTGAACTACTTGTCCGGCGAAAAAAAAAAAGCTGAAAAACGAACTCAGCGTATCTTCTTTCCCCACTACTGAACATCTAATCAGCTTCGAATAAAAATTTAACTTATAACAGATTTTCCGTCTCCAGCCTGATTCCGGTCGAAATTTATATCCGGGGAAAAAAATGATTGTCATACACGGATTCAGCATCTCTTCTACCCCTAAATCGGATATCTAATCAACTACAAATAAAACTTTAACTTTTAATAATTTTACGGTTCGGCCGGATTCCGGGCGAACTACTTGTCCGGGTAGAAAATTCTTTTTCACAGAAGTGTTCAGCATGTTTTCTTACCCCTAAATTGAACATCTAATCAACTCCAAATAAAACTTTTACTTTTAACAAACTTTCCGGTTTTGGCCGGATTCCGGGCGAACTACGTATCTGGCAAGAAAATGGTTACGGACTTTCCGATTTTGGTCGGATTCTGGTCGAGCTACTTGTCTGATGACAAAATCGTTTTCACCATCGTGTTCAGCATGTCTTCTTACCCCATATTCGACTATCACATTATCTGTTTAAAAATATTTCATTTGCCCCTTAATTTAAACCCCTCCCCCACCACTAAATGTTGGGCTACATAGCCCATCTACGAACTGGACCTTACTCTTGACCCAAAGAATCCTCACACCAAGTTTCATCTAAATATCCCTTTCCCTTCGAGAGTTATAGTGCGCACAGACGGACGGACGGATAGACGGAAAACTTTTGCGATGTCATAGGTATCCCTCCACTTACGTTTTGGGATCCCAAAAATAGAGCAAATCTAAAGCGGGAGATGAAAAATGCTTTAGGAAAGACACTGAGGGAAAGATTGTTCAGTAATAGTTTTGGCAGACGAGAATCCCATTTAAGGTCATTAGAGGGAGTAACCACAACAATTAAACCACCGAAAGCGCTGCTTCTTGGGATGGGCTGGGAGAACTCGGGAGCAGATTTTAGAAAGCTGGTGGTAATATTATTTGGCTTGTTAGTATTCACAATCATCATTGATTCTGCTGCTTCCTCTGTGATATCTCCGAGTATCTCCATTGCTGAACTTTTTGTGTTTCGTCGGCAAACTTCTAGAGCTGAGAGGTGATCGACGAACTTCCATCTATCTGGTTATTCGGAAGCAAGTGAGTTGAAAAGAAAGGTACCCAAAATAGTACCTTGCGTTACTCCGCAGGGGGTGAGGAGACAATCATAATAAATGTTATTATGTTGTAATGAATCCTTTCTGTAGGAACGACAGCATGCCTCAATGAACCCTTTCATTTACGAATCTGGAAATGAAATGCCAACGAGAAATGTCATGTAAGTACTCGATTATGTATACAGCACGTTTTTCGTTTGTGGAGTTGTTTCCCCTTTTAGCCATTGAATAATATAAATTAAAAATAAGTTAACTAGATTAGTTCTTGAGCAGGCTTACTAAGCCGATCTGAGCCGCATTTCGGAAAGTGACGCGGGATGTTCTGGAAGGTGATTCCACGACGTGAACCAACTATTCACGTCTTTCGGGTTCTTCGTGAAGAATATGAGTATCTTGGTTTATCATTTAACCCGAATAAGAGCGAGGTTGTCTTCTTCAACCAAAAGCCTGATACAGAGACAATTAATATATGCTTCGGGGATCACATTCTTCAACCTTTACCTTCGATTGTGTACCTTGGTCTGCCTACTGGGTCGGACATAGAAACAATGCGTTCTTGTCTTCTATCGTTTTTTGTGGAAAAAGCTAGAAAAGCATTCGGAATACTCATTACTTCTAAGCGTCGTTACAATAGACACATACTGGCCCGGCTATATTCCGCATTCGCTATGCCGCACATACTAGCGCTGTCGTCATTCTGGTCACTACCGACTATGAAAGATAAAAAATGCATTCGTTCCACATTTTATAAGTAGTCTATTGCCAATATATCTCCTAGGACTACTTCCGTGGGCCCGTAATTCTAGATTGTCGGCAAAGTATAATGTCATCGATCCGTTTATTGCAATATCTGAGCGAATTGCAGGTTTTATTCGTTCTCTTGACGCTAGCCATACTTTGTATAGGGCTATGTTGCCCCATGTGTAAATAAGAGTATCAAAATTTATGTGTTACATATTGTGTCTTCTTGTCTTTTTTTTCTTTCTTTTCTTGTCTTTTCTTTCATACTCCACTTGTGACTTGTGTCTTAAAAATGGGAAATAAATTTCATTCATTCATTCATTCACTATGAAAGTCGTATAGTCGGGGCCGCTTTCTGTGAATTCATGCGCTTGGCGAATTTTTGGTTTTCTTTTTTGGAAATCGAAACTGTGAGAACCCCAGAATCAACCTTTCGGTTTCGGATCTCTCTCGGCGACTTGGCAGAGAAAAATTCCTCGATCGTTTTCTGTAAATATAGAGCGGATGCTTATAGCGTATACTTGTGAACCATTTATTCTGGAGGATATTATACAGCTAATATATTGGACGTAATATGTGATGTAATGTCGCTAGGAAGCCAATGTTTTGAATACAGTGAAACACTCATTCGGGTCGAGAGTTTCATAGTCTGATCAAGGATGCATGGCGAGAATGCAAAGACTAATGTTCGATTGTTGTAACTGACCTGAACTCCTGTTGAGTAAATATGATGGAAAGTAACATTTGGACCTTGCGCATCACCATTCAAATCGCCATGGCTTGGTTGACACACCCTCATCAATGTTTTGTTTAAAAGCTTTTGTGGTTGTTGATAAAAACAGCTTTTTGGGATCCCAAAAGTAAGTGGCGTGATACCTATGACATCGCAAAAGTTGTCCGTCGGTCCGTCTGTTAGCACGATAACGCTCGAAGGGAATGATATATTTTGATGAAACTTGGTGTGAGGATACTTCGAGTCAAGGGTAAGGTCAAGTTCGTAGAAGGGCTCTGTAGCCCTACATTTAGGGGTGGGTGAGGGGGTTCAGATTAAGGGTCAAACAAAATATTTTTAAACAGCTAATGTGATAGTCGATTATGGAGTAAGTAGGCATGCTGAGCACGATGGTGAAAACCATTTTTTCTTCGGACAAATAGTTCGCCCGGAATCCGGCGAAACTCGGAAAGTTGGTTAAAAGTAAAAGTTTCATTTCAAGTTGATTAAATGTTCGATTTAGGGGTAAGAAGACATGCTGAACACTTATCTGAAAGGCTTTTTCTCGCCGGACAAGTAGTTCGCTCGGAATCCGACACAAAACGGAAATTTGGTTGAAAGTAAAAGTTGATTAAATGTTCGATTTAGCGGTAAGAAGATATGATGAACACTATTGTGAAAACCGGACAACTAGTTCGCCCGGAATCCGGCCAAAACCCGAAAATTTGTTAAAAGCAAATGCTTTATGGAAGTTGCTAGATGACATGTTAGGGTTAAGAAGAGAGGCTGAGTCTGTATATGTCAGTCATTTTTTACCCGGACATATAAAAGTCAAAGTTGTATTTGAAGTTTATTAGATGTTCTTTGTAGGGATAAGCAGATACGCTGGATTCGTTTCTGAATTTTCTTTTTTTTGCTGGACTAGTAGTACGGTCGGAATTCAGGCCAAACCAGAAACTTGGCTGAAGTAAAGCAAGAAGTTTCGGTCAGTATCGTCAAAATAGATATGGCTTATAGAGGTATATCTTTTCTGATGATTAGCCTGGCGAAGACTGGATCTGGTGAAGACAAGACCCAATTGTCTGGATCAAACATTAGATTTTTGGGATCCCATCGACACCTCTGGTCTTGTTCACTGAGAGAGTTTCACAATCGAACTACTTAGTAAGATTCTAAGTCTTATCCCGAAAAGTGGGGGCTAACTTGAATCTGCCAACTATACTGAGCTCACGCCAGCTTAACATATCACACATTTGTCATCGGTTATTATACCCTCTGCTCTCGGTTCTGTTCGTAACATGTAAATATAAACACATGTATATTAAAGGTTAACTTCTGACATCGAGGTTGATATCGGATTATATACATATATATCAAATGTGACAGTGGAGCAAAAGAAAAAAGGAAAAAACAGCACCACCAAAAATGAACATAAAGAAAGACAGTTTAGACTGAATTAGTTCCTGGGCCTAAAAAACTTATGAAAAAACACCGTGTAGATGATGAGCTGGATGAAGATATATTTTTAGTAGAGACGCCGACGTCCTCTACAGTGACTGAATAACATCTTACACTCCGAACTTCTGAACTAACGAACTGAACTAACTTCTGGAATGACTACATTAATGATTGGAGTTGCGAGCCTAATGAACTGGTTACCTGAATCTGAAGGCCCATTCACAAAGGGTTTAGCTAATACTCGGCCGGTTTGGCCCAGTTTTGTGCGTCTCTCTGCAACAAACGTTCGTCATCTTGTAAATGTGGGATGGATTCCCGACAACATGATACTGCAGAGAAACCAGTTCGCCAAATTCTTAGCAATCTCTTCACTTACGACTTTTGTTTGCTGGTTTCCCTGAATTTAACGCCCTCTGACCTTTCCCCAGCTTTCTCAGCATCCCCTCTTTCTACCAGATTTAATATCTGAGATTAGGTTGGAACTGTGCCAAGTTGCTTTCTTCGGGGTAAATGGTCTGCGCTGGGGAGCTTTGCCTTTGGCGCCAAGATTCCTGGAAGACTCAGTCTCTGCTAAGTTGGTGAGGAGGAAAGGATAGCTATTAAAGATGCTTCCCCGTCAGAGCACCTCGCTGTTGTTGAACTTGAGCTTCCTTGACATTGAGTAAGTGTAGGAAGTGCTGTTCTGTATGTAGGGGTTGTGGATATAGTCAGTAATCTTTAAAGTGTTTATTTTAGTGGTTTTAAGTTGTTGAGCTAAGCCTTTAAAGCACACATGACACCAGTCTGTACCTTTCGGTTGATTCATACTTGGCCTTTATAGCAACTGTCTGAGTTATTTCCAAAAAATTAAATTGTGAATTTTACGCTTATGGCTTTTATAAGAAAATTCTGGACTTTGACGTCACCTTCGACGTCATTGGCTTCCAGATTCTCGAATTTTGAGTGTTCGATGCCTGATCACGGCAAAACTTTTTGTTCAGAAATGTGCGCGGTAATAGGGAGGACTGGTGCGATTCGGATCAGGAAACAAATTATGTCAAAATCAGGATTAGATAGATAGATACAAAAATTTATTCAAGAAAAACTTTATCTTGGCTCACGCCAAATTTGTTTGGCATAGTTATGGATACAACTTATGAGCACACACACAATTCATAATAGGCCTACGCATATAGGGCTGCAACGGGCATAAATAACATTATATATTTAAACTAGCTGCTCAGCTTATGCTTCGTTATACAACTTTGAAAATGAGGGGACAAAACTCTTTGCAAACCTCTGGTGGGCACATTTAATTAGCTGCAACTTTTCAACCGCAGTAGCTACCTTGCGAGGGAGCCTTTTTGTCAGCTTTTCAGAAGGGAAAATATTTGTGTGGATTGGGTGATTCAGAGATTTGGCACCAAACCATGCAGAGTTTCAGCCTTCATTCATGTAAGGAGGCGATTTCGAATTTACGTAGTAACTCTTCATTGAACCTCTCGGCCACCTTTGACGCTATGATTAGAGCTCTTTTTTTAATCTTCTCTGCTTGTCTGACACAACCGACAATTCTGGTGGACTGACACAACCGGAGTGGAGAAAAAGAATGAATGGGCTTAGTGAATGCATGGTGCCAGGGGCGTCGCTAGCTGCCGTTGCTAGCTGCCACCCCAGCTTCCAGCGTTTCGTGGCATACGTAGGCTATTGATAAAACTCGCGATACCTGCAAGCGTTGAACTCGTATCTCCGAGCTCAGGGGCGTAGGCTTGGGGGTGAGTGGTGAGTCGTACCAGTTACATAGCCAAGAACTCAGCACCACATGCGGACAACTGTACGATATAAAGAAACTTATGGTGAATGTCATTCGTAATAACAGGAATTTGGTTCCGCAATAGCTCGACCGCAGCAGTTTCCAACTACTGAGTATCAGAAATAATGAAAATGAGCGCCGCCGGCGAAATTTTTGAAGCACCTGTGACTTTTTTCGGGCAAAACACTACTTTTCCCCTATAAGATTTAGCTTTTAAGTGAATTTCCGAGCCTAAAACCCGAATGAAATTACCTTTCCGGTACATTGAGCCGACTACGAAGGGCGCCACGTGTAATCCTGTAAGATCAGAACGTCCTTTCGGATCCCAAATGAAAGTAAGGGCCACTTAGCACAGATCTACCCGTCTGTCTTTGTTCCTCGCGAATCTTAGCTGGAAGTTGTAATGTACCAACTTCTCCTTTCAAAAAAAAAGGACTGGTCATTTTTATCGACTCTTATTTGCAGGAAACCAGATTGTTTTTAAGAAAAAACTTTTGACAAAAATTGACCGTTTCCAACAAAAAAAAAACACTGTTTTAAGAAAATTAGTGGAGCTTCGCGCCGACTTGGTTATTTTTTACCGACTGGCTGACAACATTGGGGGGGGGGGAGTAATTGTTACATATGTTGGAAATCTCGATTCAGAAATGTATGGTAATCACAGCTTAATCATTGCCCGTGATGGTAATGAATGACTGATTAGTTTGATAGCCAGTTGACCACGAAAAGTACGAACTGTGATTTATTATGTTTGTTTTAAGTAAAAACAAGAGCTGGAAGCTCATATGGCACTTGCAAGGCTGGGTCAGAGGATGAAAGTAGGAATTCTTCACTTCGTGGGTTTGTTATGATTATTTGTAAGCAAAACCCTTGAGATAATGGGTCCTCGGAAAGCACAAGAACGTATCGTTTGGTAATGCATTTGGCTGTGATGATGCGCACTTTAGGGGCGCTAGAAATTCGTCTGTAATCAAAACTCTTGAAGCAAAAATGATGATGAGCTCATCGGGATAATGAAATGTATATTTTACTCAAAAGTGTCATTTGTACAAGTTGTAAGCAAAACCCTTGAGGCAAAAATGATTTAATCATGTCAAGTTCTAATGTTCAAGCCAATGTAGCGTTACACCAAGTTACATGCTCCTAGCACATCTGGAAGTACCTTAACTCGTGATCACCGGAATTTCGGACCCCCCCCCCCCTCCCTATCTAACTCCCCCCACAGTGCTCGATCCGATCCAGTTCTGTCACTGATGAATCTAGGGTTTGTGCTTGTTCTTCTCACCAAGTTTCATCCCAATCGCTCCACTCTAAGCGTGTCACAAGATTTACGGCTCCCCCCTCTGACCCCCCCCCCCCCCCACAATAATCGGATCCAGTTCGGACTTCACGTGGGGCATCCGAGACACGAGCTCTTTCCATATATCAAGTTTCATTAAGATCCGATCACCCGTTCCAAAGTTATACGTACCGGGGAAGTGACTATTTCCAAGTTAGTTTGGTTGGGTCTCTGGTATGCTTGCCAAGTTTCACTGTCCTAACCCACCTGGAAGTAACTTAACTCCGTATCACCCGAATTCCGGACCCCCCCCCCCCCCTCGAACACCCCCACAGTGCACGAATCCCGTCCGGTTCTGTCAGTGATGTACATAGGGCTTGTGCCTCGCACAAAGTTTCATCCCGATCCCTCCACTCTAATCGTGTCACATGATTTCCGGCCCCCCCACACATTCATCGGATTCGGTCCGGACTTGAAATGGGACATCTGAGACAAGACGTCTTTCCAAATATCAAATTTCATTATGATCCGATAACCCGTTCGAATGTTATGCATTCCACTAAATTCTGGATTCCGGCTCCCCTCCCTCCCCCCATGATAGTCGGATCGAGCAAATGACTATTTCCAACTTAGCTTGGTCGGGTCCCTATTATGCATGCCAAGTTTCATCGTCCTAGCTTATATGGAACTCGCAAACACCGGACTAACCGACCGACCGACCGTTGACCGACGGAAAAGTGATCGGTATATGATAAAAAAAATCATATGATATGATAACAAAATCGGTATATCATTAAAAAAAAACAAGAAATAAAAAAATCAATAAAAAGTTAAATTACAAAAGATGCTACTGAAAAAATGGCCAATTGGATGTAGGCTACATAGTAGCGCATAGTGAAAGCGATACACTTTACGTCACTCAATACGTCCCTTTATTTAGCGACCGTTTGAAAATTGGTATATTTTAATTATTTTTGCTTTATTTCTGGTCAAGAAAACCATCAAACTTGATATTATACTCAGCAAGAAAATGTCCCCTCGAATGTGAGAGTGATAGATAAAGGAAGGGTGGTAGGGGGTGATCAGTTTGAGTCTCTAAATAAATTCACACCTTTCTTTTTGCAGTGGCGAGGGGACCCCGAAGTCGGCCGAAGACATGCTATTCGATCTTCACAGTGCTGAAGACGGTGGCTTTGTACACGTCGGAAAGTTTTTGGCGGTAAGTGAAGGCTTGGTCTTTATACTCTTGATGACCATCTCTCCCTGCCGATGCAAAATCTTCGACCTCTCCGGGTAGCTAGCGGAAGAAAGGCAGAAGTGGTGTCAAAACTGCTCCCAAAGATCGCGGTGATTGATTGACACAGGATTTGAGTCGCTGAGTTTGAGTCGTACGGACACTCTTACTCCTTCTTCCTGATGATCACTGGCGTCATATAGAGTATTCGTGTCCCCTCTCCCTGATTCTCAGAGCTTCCACCGGTTTACGGGGTGAACAGAAGAACGGCTGGAATTTCTGCCCATGATTAAGTTGAAAAAAAAAAAACTTTCGGACTTGATGATGGTGCCGAAAATCCTGGTAAGAAGTCTAGTCCCTTTCCGCCGATTATGGTTGTGGGCCAGCACCATTATAGCTAGGTCACACTTGGCTCATTTCCTGGCTTTTTGGGATCCCAAAACGTAAGTGGAGGGATACCTATGACATCGCAAAAGTTGTCCGTCTGTCCGTCCGTCCGTCCGTCTGTAAGCACGATAACTCTCGAAGGGAGTGAGATATTTTGATGAAACTTGGTGTGAGGATTCGTTGGGTCGTCGGACCAGTCAAGTTCGTAGATGGGCTATGTAGCCCTACATTTAGGGGTGGGGGAGGGGGTTTAAATTAAGGGGCAAACAAAATATTTTGAAACAGCTAATGTGATAGTCGATTATGGGGTAAGAAGACATGCTGAGCACGATGGTGAAAACTATTTTGTCATCGGACGAGTAGTTCGCCCGGAATCCGGCCAAAACCGGAAAGTTTGTTAAAAGTAAAAGTTTTATTTGAAGTTGATTAGATGTTCGATTTAGGGGTAGGAAGACATGCTGAAGACGATGGTGAAAACTATTTCTCGAAGGATAAGTAGTACGCCCGGAATCCGGCCGAAACCGGAAAGTTTGTTAAAATTAGAAGTTTTATTTCGAGTTGATAGTTTGATAGTCGATTATGGGGTAAGAAGACATGCTGAGCACGATGGGGAAAATCATTTTGTCATCGGACGAGTAGTTCGCCCGGAATCCGGCCAAAACCGGAAAGTTTGTTAAAAGTGAAAGTTTTATTTGAAGTTGATTAGATGTTCGATTTAGGGGTAGGAAGACATGCTGAAGACGATGGTGAAAATCATTTTCTTGACGGACAAGTAGTTCGCCCGGAATCCGGCCAAAACCGGAAAATTTGTTAAAAGCAAAAGTTCGAGTAGATGACAGATTAAGGGGAAGAAGGGAGGCTGAGTCGGTTTATGACGATGTTTTTTTACCCGGACATATAATTTTTCCGGAATCCGGTTGTAACCGGATTTTTTTTAAGTCAAACTTTTATTCAAAGTTGATTAGATGTTCTTTATAGGGATAAGGAGAAACGCTGGTTTTGTTTCTGTATTTTTTTTGTTTGCTGGGCTAGTAGTTCGGTCGGAAATCGGCAGGAAGTCCCGGTCAGTATCGTCAAAATAGGTATGGTTTATAGAGGTATATCTGAACTTGGTTTTCTCTGATAATTAGCCTGTCCAAGACTGGATCTGGCGAAGACAAGACTCGATTGTCTGAATCAAATATTAGATTTTTGGGATCCCATCGACACCTTTGGTCTTGTTGGGGTTGTAAAAGTAGAAAAAAGAGAAAGAACAAGGTACAATTAATAGCCTACTAAATGTTTTCGTTTTAAATTCAGGAGATCAGTTAGAGCAAAACAGCGTGTATAATTATGTTACAGGGACCCTAATTGACCCCTGCAGTTTGCTCATTATCTCCAAGCTGCCATAAAGCCCATCGAATCTCACGTCCCCTAGGGATTTTCAGTTGTTTGTCGATCAGGCGGCTTTTTGGGATCCCAAAACGTAAGTGGAGGGATACCTATGACATCGCAAAAGTTGTCCGTCCGTCCGTCTGTCCGTCCGTCCGTCTGTCCGTCCGTCCGTCTGTCCGTCCGTCTGTAAGCACGATAACTCTCGAAGGGAATGAGATATTTTGATGAAACTTGGTATGAGGGTTCGTTGGGTCGTCGGACCAGTCAAGTTCGTAGATGGGCTTTGTAGCTCTACATTTAGGGGTGGGGGAGGGGATTCAAATTAAGGGACAAACAAAATGTTTTGAAACAGCTAATGTGATAGTCGATTATGGGGTACGAAGACATGCTGAACACGATGGTGAAAACCATTTTGTCATCGGACAAGTAGTTCGCCCGGAATCCGGCCAAAACCGGAAAGTTTGTTGAAAGTAAAAGTTTTATTTCAAGTTGATTAGATGTTCGATTTAGGGGTAGGAAGACATGCTGAAGACGATGGTGAAAAATATTTTCTCGACGGACAAGTATTTCGCCCGGAATCCGGCCCAAACCGGAAAGTTTGTTGAAAGTAAAAATTTTATTTGAAATAGATTAGATGTTCGATTTAGGGGTAGGAAGACATGCTGAAGACGATGGTGAAAACTATTTTCTCGACGGACAAGTATTTCGACCGGAATCCTGCCCAAACCGGAAAGTTTGTCAAAATTAAAAGTTTTATTTGGAGTTGATTAGATGTTCGATTTAGGGCAAGAAGACATGCTGAACACTTATGTGAAAACAAGTTTCTACCCGGACATGTATAGTTCGTCCGGAATCCGGCCAAAACCGGAAAACTGTTGGAATTCAAAGTTTTATTTCTAGTTGATTAGATAAGCGATTTAGGGGTAAGAAGAGATGCTGAGTCCCTGTATGACAATCATATTATACCCGGACATATAGTTCGACCGGAATCCGGCTGGAATCGGAAAATTTGTTATAAGCTAAATTGATGTTGATTAGATGTTCATTACCGGGGAAAGAAGATACCCTGATTTCGTGTTTGAGCTTTCTTTTTTCGCCGGACAAGTAGTTCTGGAGTTCGGCCGGAACCGGGAAATTAGCAGAAGTGGCAGGAAGTTTTCGTCAAAACAGATATGATAGGGGTAAACACACATGCTGAATCCAAATCTGAACTTGGTTTTCTCAGGTGATTAGCTATTTTGCCTTAATCTGTTTCTGAATTTTAATTGTAAAAATGTTCAAGGAGTCTGGCGAAGACTGGATCTGGCTAAGACAAGACCCTGTTGTCTGGATCAGATATTGAATTTTTGGGATCCCATCGAAACCTTTGGTCTTGTTGAGCCCGGTGTGACCAAGCTCTTACTTCGAATCCGCCTCTGGTATCTGTTTCCAGGGGCGTGACGACTGGTAGGGGGAGGGGGGGGGGGGCGCCGCGATTTTTCATCAGAACAGTAGATTTTTTCATGAAAACAGTCGATTTAATAGTCGGTTTTTCTGAAAATCGGCAGGTTTTTGGGATCCCAAAACGTAAGTGGAGGGATACCTATGACATCGCAAAAGTTGTCCGTCTGTCCGTCCGTCCGTCCGTCTGTAAGCACGATAACTCTCGAAGGGAATGAGATATTTTGATGAAACTTGGTGAGAAGGTTCGTTGGGTCGTCGGACCAGTCAAGTTCGTAGATGGGCTTTGTAGCTCAACATTTAGGGGTGGGGGAGGGGATTGAAATTAAGGGACAAACAAAATATTTTGAAACAGCTAATGTGATAGTCGATTATGGGGTAAGAAGACATGCTGAACACGATGGTGAAAACCATTTTGTCATCGGACAAGTAGTTCGCCCGGAATCCGGCCAAAACCGGAAAGTTTGTTGAAAGTAAAAGTTTATTTGAAGTTGATTAGATGTTCTATTTAGGGGTAGGAAGACATGCTGAAGACGATGGTGAAAATTATTTTCTCGACGGACAAGTATTTCGCCCGGAATCCGGCCCAAACCGGAAAGTTTGTTGAAATTAAAAATTTTATTTGAAATTGATTAGATGTTCGATTTAGGGGTAGGAAGACATGCTGAAGACGATGGTGAAAACTATTTTCTCGATGGACAAGTATTTCACCCGGAATCCGGCCCAAACCGGAAAGTTTGTTGAAAGTAAAAGTTTTATTTGAAGTTGATTAAATGTTCGATTTAGAGGTAGGGAGACATGCTGAAGACGATGGTGAAAACTATTTTCTCGACAGACAAGTATTTCGACCGGAATCCGGCCCAAACCGGAAAGTTTGTCAAAATTAAAAGTTTAATTTGGATTTGATTGGATGTTCGATTTAGGGCAAGAAGACATGCTGAACACTTATGTGAAAACAAGTTTCTATCCGGACATGTAGTTCGTCCGGAATCCGGCCAAAACCGGAAAACTGTTGGAATTCAAAGTTTTATTTCTAGTTGATTAGATAAGCGATTTAGGGGTAAGAAGAGATGCTGATTCCCTGTGTGACAATCGTATTTTACCCGGACATATAGTTCGACCGGAATCCGGCTGGAATCGGAAAATTTGTTATAAGCTAAATTTCTATTTGAAGTTGATTAGATGTTCATTACTGGGGAAAGAAGATACCCTGATTTCGTCTTTGAGCTTTCTTTTTTCGCCGGACAAGTAGTTCTGGAGTTCGGCCGGAACCGGGAAATTAGCAGAAGTGGCAGGAAGTTTTCGTCAAAACAGATATGACTTATAGGGGTAAACACAGATGCTGAATCCAAATCTGAACTTGGTTTTCTCAGGTGATTAGCTATTTTGCCTTAATCTGTTTCTGAATTTTAATTGTAAAAATGTTCAAGGAGTCTGGCGAAGACTGGATCTGGCTAAGACAAGACCCAGTTGTCTGGATCAGATATTGAATTTTTGGGATCCCGTCGAAACCTTTGGTCTTGTTCTGAAAGTCGGCAGATTTTTCTGAAAATCAGTTTATTTTTTTCTTCAAAAATGTCACTTTTGTTGTGGAAAACAGTCGTTTTTCTGAAGAAAAAGTCGGTAAAAATTACCAGCCAGTCGGTAAATGCCTCTCCCCCCCCCCCCCAAACATTTTGGCTAGTAACGCCTCTGTCTGTTTCCACGAAAGTTCAGTTTTGTTTTGAAGAATCAAGTATGCACGAAATGACTTGCCCAAAATCTACTGCTTAGAATTACGGAATAGTACGCGGCTGAGCATATTAATGAAATTCTTTAATCCACACGTCGTTCCTTTTTTCTAAGTTTTATGTGGTATAAAGTGCCAACATTGCCTCTCAGTATACCCCAGAGAATGAACATGCCACTGAGACGAACTACAGGTCAGGGACATGACCAGATTTTCAAACAGTCAAAAAGTATCTGTGAGCTGATCTTGGCACTTAAGTTGTGTTTTCTTGGATATAATTTCTGTGGAGTTTCACTCTTGTTTTCTTAATTTGTCCAAAAGTTTTGCTTTGTAGTTGTTCCGTACCTTTGTATTTGTCCATTCCAGATCATGTAGTTTCGTAACTAAAATAAAGTACGTCAAACTATAATTAAATTTAAAAAAAAAGACGCAACTTTAACCTGAGTTGTGTTTTCAGGCTCGCGATTCTTAACCCGTGCTCGAGACAAGTCGTTTTTACGGAGCGCACCCATTGCGTATCTTAACACGCGTTCCGTGTTATGTGGCTTCAAACGTTTTTAGCTCCGTGTTTCTTTCGAATTCCACACCGAATCCAAACACAAGCGGACTAGGTAGAGTATCTAATCCTGTGCCGGGGTTTCTTATGCAAAACACGGGCGCTGAATACGGGTGACAGTGCAACCTGTTAGTATTCGAGTTCAACACGGTAATTGGTGATTCAACTACAGAGCAAAGTGACGCCTACGGTAAAAAGTACAAATAAGCCACTAGAACCTCCGTCTTTGGTCCCATGCACCGTCTATGGGTACCTCGACAACTGACCAGACCTAGAGTGCTTTGCTGCTGCGCATGTCAGAGAAAAAGAACGTAGCAGGCGTGCATGAACCACTTGAAGCACGTCACAACGGTAGACAACCAATAGTCTGTACTCTCGACATTTCTTCTCCGTGGCTCTGCTGCGATGTAGCAGTATGTAGAGGTAACGAATTGTTATGTTCCGCGTAGCTTCTAACCACCGCTCATTTGCATCGGCCAGGGAATCGAGAATCTATTCGACCCCGCATGGTCGTATTACAGAGATCGGGAGTTCGGAGGTTGTTGTGCTTATTTGTTCTTGGTGGTAACCAGTGGAAAATGAAATTGGTGGAATAAGCGCGAGCCTTCTCTATTGTGTTCTACTCGCAGTCAGGTTGCAGAGTTGCTAAGCGCGACGGACAAAGCTTCGCACAATACTATTCGTTGATAATTCAGTTGAGGATTTTTTTTTTAAGCCGCAAAGCCAGTATGCCTATTCGTTATGTTCGTCCGTTCCCGCTGTGCCTTTCCAGTAACCAGATTCTCACTTTTTCATATTGTTTGTTTCTACCCGGAATCGCATTAGTGTTTCCCAATACCGTGCACATCTTAGCAAAATATTTTGTCCTAATTAGGAGACAGAGACTCTCGGGAATCTCGCAGTAAATGCGTGGCATTTCGCAGATTTATTTTTAGAAAGCCGTAGACTATGGTCGAATTGGCAATGTATTTGTATTGCTGTTTTGGACATAAGGAACGAAATGGAAACAGGCGCGAAATAGTTCAAATCCGTCACTGACTTCCCCAACACAGCTTTTAGCTTGGCAATTACAAACGGACACGTTTTTTTCAACTTTGTCCCATAAATCATCGAATTTATGGCCCATAAATTCGTTGATTTTTTCAAACATAGTTGCAAATCCCGCTAAAGAACCACACTACCGGCAGCAGACCGACTGTAATATAAGCCCTATACGTGATTTCTTGGAAATGCTTATTGCATGTTAACCAAGGACCGGAACGTGAAGATAAGCTAAGGGGACATTTTCCGTGGATGACTTACGTCCGATCATCATGGTGGATGTTTTCAAGTTGATTCCATCCGGCTCGATGGTCAGTTTTGCCCGAGTAGCTCGGCGGGCGACGTCATCGTCTAGCTGAATGGGTCCATCCCGTTCAACCAAGAACAAATAATCACAAGAACCTCATCTCCCTATTTCTGTAATACGACCATTCGGATTTTCGATACCCTAACCCGATGGAAAAGAGCGGAGGGTAGGAACTGCGCGAAACATCATAATTCATTACCTCTACAAACAGCTATATCGCAGTAGAGCCCCGAAGAAGAAATTTGCCCTCTGAGTCGTCCTTTACAGCTGATTGGTCGTCCACCACTGTGACGTCATGTCTGGCTCGCTGCAGACTCGGTTCTCCACGCATGCAGACATGCTACATTTGTTCATCTAGTATGCGCAGCGGCGAATTGGGAAGTAGACGGGTATCACCTTAAGCTCACAGCCAAGTACCTCTACCTACGCTCGGTTTTGTCGGGGTATCTATAGTCGCTACATGGGACAAAAGACGGAGGTTCTATTGGATTATTTTTTGTTGGTTCAGCGACGCGGCCCGAGCTCTGTTGAACGAGTAGAGGAAGACGCACCTTCCTATGTCTCGACCTATTTTCGTGTAGATGGCATCACAGTGACATTTTCGCGGGGATGGTCTTTTCCGTCGAGCTCAACAGCCACTCACGCAAAAATGGCGCTAAATCAGATGAAAGATGTCGTCAGCGCTTTGAGAATGAACATTTCTGCGAGGAACCTCCAAAACTCCTGCTCACCCTTCTCCATAATCCAGGTTGCAGACTGGCTGTAGGCTACAGAGCGGGTATCTGTAATTATCCCTGTTTTGACCTTCCCTGTGTGACGTTGTCCGTCGGGAGAATCGGTTTCAGTAGGATACGCTTTAGACATCTCCCCAGAAATCAATCTCTCCAGTTTCCGGTTCAGTGGCTATTTTCTCTTTCCTGGAATTGAAGCTCCAGAGAAACATAATCAAACGGATAAACTATTACGGTAGTAAGCTGGTAATCAGTCACAGGGAAGATTTGTCTCGTCTCATTTTTTTGGGGGGGTGGGGAGGTCATACACACATACTCAATTTTCGGGCATGGTGCCTCAACATCTGGACATGTTTGTCCTCGTCCAATTGCTAGAAGATGCCTATAACAAAGACCGTAACAGTACAAAAACAGAAACTTCCATAAGCCCATGAGTCGAGCAAGCGGTTGGACTGTCGTTAAAAAGTTTATTTCGACCAATTCCTTCTGCAAAATCATCGTCAAACCTCAAGAGTCATGTGTAGGTGTTTACAAATCCTGTTGCTTAATGTGCATCTTTGTTTGTTTACTTTTACTTTCATCGTTTAAAGTCGGTCCAAGCCCGAATGCTTGCCGGCAGCTCGACGCAAGCAGAGTTTTCTGTCTTTCCTACTGTTAGTGTGCTCATACGTTGCGAGGAGTTATCGCCTGAAGCTGCTTTGCTCTCCGAGCGGGCTCATCGATTCTAGCCTATCTCCCACTTCTCCGCGCTCGCAGCTTTAATAGCCTAGATCCAAGTCCATGCCTATAAATCTTCCACTTCACCGCTGCTGTCTCACTTCGTTCATCTTCATTACTTCATTCCCAGGCCTTGAAAGAAACTGGACTTCGTCCAAACGACCCTCGTCTGTCTGAACTGCATGACAACTTGAGAGCTATCCTGGAGAAGGAGGATGAAGACAGCATTTCGTCCATTGAGAATATCAGACTTGACAGGGAGCAGTTCAGAAGGTATGCCTTATAACAAACATACAGTAGATGTATGCTTATTTGAACGTCGCCTAACAGTGAACGATTGCCGAAAAAAACAACTTACTCCAGCAGCTTTTACTGCAAAATACTTGCAAGAAAAGTTTTTTCCATTCGTGTTTTTGTGATGTTTCACTCTCTCTTTGAAAATTTCAAGTGGGACGTACTTTCCCCAAGAAGATGGCCGTTCATATCAACAGACATCTCAAATAGAAAAAGAAGCACATTTATAAATACAAAATAAAATAAAATTTCTCAAACTTCAGCTCAAAATTCGTGCCAGGACAAACGTTAAACAGTTTGCTACTAGCTGATGTCGAGTTTGTTATTTTCCTTTCCAGTTCACTGTTCTATAAGCAAGTAACAAAGCCAGGGTAGTTGAAGAGAGAAGTGTTCAAATAAGCATAAGTATAATGTAGCATCACCGATCCGTATTTGAGCGGATCACACGTTTCATTCGTTGGATTGGCGCTAGTCAGTCACTGGATATGTGTATGTTGTCCGTCGTGTCAATATTAGTGTTGTTACATATTGCTTCTTTATAACTTCTCTTATTTCTCTCAAAAGTTTGTGACTTTTGTCTTGACAAGAGCTGGAAGCTCATATGGCACTTGCAAGGCTGGTTCGCAGAGGATGAAATCTAGAATTTGTCTTTTCGTGGGTTTGTTCTGATCATTTGTAAGCAAAACCCTTGAGATAAGAATGATGATGAACCCTTGGAAACCACAAGAATGTATTGTTTGGTAAAAAAAATATTTTTTAACTTGGTTGTAACGATGCGCACTTTAAAGGTGCTGGAAATTCATCTGTAACCGAAACCCTTCAGACAAAAACGGTAATAGGCCCTCGGGGATCAAAGTTATTTTTTTCACTTCTCGGTTCAGATGCCCGCTCTAAGGGTATTACAGAAAAAAATGTTTAAGCTAAACTCTTGTGACACAAATGATCATGGGGCGAACATCTAAAGTACTTTTTAGGATCCCAAACCGTAAGTGGAGGGATACCTATGACATCGCAAAAGTTGTCCGTCTGTCCGTCTGTTAGCACGATAACTCTCGAAGGAAATGAGATATATTGATGAAACTTGGTGTGAGGATTCTTTGAGTCAAGGGTAAGGTCAGGTTCATAGATGGGCTCTTTAGCCCTACATTTATGGGTGGGGTCGATCACGGGAGAAGAAGACATGCTGAACACTATGGTGAAAACCATTTTCTCACTGGACAAGCAGATCGTCCGGAATCCGGCAAAAAACGGAAATTTGGTTAAAAGTAAAAGTTTCATTTGAAATTGATTAAATGTTCGATTTAGGCGTAAGAAGACATGCTGAACACTTATGTGAAAAGTATTTTCTACCCGGACAACTAGTTCGTCCGGAATCCAGCCAAAACCGGAAAAAAAATTTAAAAGTAAAAGTTTTATTTGAAGTTGATTAGATGACAGATTTGGGGGTAATAGAGACGCTGAGCCTGTATATGACAATAATTTTTTTCTCGGACATATAATTCGTCCGAAATCCCGTTATAACTGGACAAAGTTTTACTTGAATTTGAATAGATGTTCTTTGTAGGGATATGGAGATACGCTGAATTCGTTTCTGAATTTTCTTTTTTTGCTGGACTAGTAGTTCGCTCAGAATTCGGCCAAAACCGGAAATTTGGCAGAAATAAAACAGGAAGTTTCGTTCAGTATCGTCAAAATAGATATGGCGTATGGAGGTATATCTGAACTTGGTTTTCTCTGATGATTAGCCTGGCGAAGACTGAATCTGGCGAAGACAAGAACCAATTGTCTGTATCAAAAATTAGATTTTTAGGATCCCAACGACACCTTTGGTCTTGTTGACTTTGCAGTTAAGATGCGCACTATAAAGGAGCTAGAAATTCATTTTTAAGCAAAACCCTTGAGGCGAAAATGATCATGGGCTCATGGGGATCAAGCAAATGTATAGTTAGCTTAGAAGTAATTTTTTTTTTAGTTTGCGGTTAAGATTAGTACTTTAAGGAATGGTCTGATTTTGGAAGTGACTACTTCCAAGTTAATCTTGTCGAATCTCTAAATTTTCCAGCAAAGTTTCATCGTCCTAGCCCATCTGGAAGTACCTTAACTTGCTATCACCCCCCCCCCCCTAACTTCTCCCACAGTGCCTGGATCCAATCCGATTATGTAAATGATTTATCTAGAACATTTCTTTGTTATTCCCACCGAGTTCCATCCCGATCTCACCAGTCTAAGTGGGTCACATATTCCGCCCCCCCCCCCCAACAGTCGTCGGATCTGTCCGGACATGGAAAAGAACATCAGAGACATGACCTCCGTTCAGTTCTACAATTTCACTGAAATCCGATATCCCGTGTTGATGTGTGATAGTTGTTCGTTTGTTTTTTCTTTACAATAGTTTAGGCTAGAATTGTATTAATAATTTTAAAAAATCCCATCAGAATTAGTGAAGCGTCGTTTTTTATGCCACTGGCATGTCTTGTGTTGTCCTTAAATTTTAGTGTTGATGTGTGATAGTTGTTCGTTTGTTTTTTCTTTACAATAGTTTAGGCTAGAATTGTATTAATAATTTTAAAAAAAAATCCCATCAGAATTAGTGAAGCGTCGTTTTTTATGCCACTGGCATGTCTGATGCTTTTAAGAAACACCAGGTTTATTTATTTTTGCCATTAAAATTGTACCTTACCTTACCTTACCGTTCCAAAGTTACGCAAGACTCAATATTCCGGATTCCCATCCCTCCACTCCCCCCACGATGATCGGTTCAAGAATTTGTTTGTATTCCTAATCAGTTTGATCGGGTCCCTGATATGCCTGCCATATTTTGTCGTGAAAATCTCCAAACCCGCGATCACAGGAATTCCGGGAAACCCCCCTCCCCCCCCCCCCCCATAGTGTCCGGGTCCAGTCTAATTGTGTAAACAATTCATCTAGGGCAGATGCTTGTTCTTCCCAGCAAGTTTTATTTCGATCCGATCCCTCCATTCTAACCGTTTCTCGAGATTTCCGGTCTTCCCCCTCCAGCTCCCCCCCCCCCACAGCTTTCGAATCCGGTCCAGACTTGAGACGGGACATCAGAGATATGTCATCTATTCAGTTTTCAGGCTTCATTCCAATCTGATCACCCATTCGAAAGTTACGCACTACTCAGTTTTCCGGGTTCCCCTTCCCTGCACTCCCCCAGATAGTCGGATCGGGAAACTGACTATTTCCAATTTATTTTGGTCGGGTCTCTGATATGCCTGGGAAGTTTCATCGTTCTAGCACATCTGGAAGTACCCTCATCGTGGGACAGACTGCCGGACCGACAGACGGAACTGCGATCGGTATATGGCAGTTGAGCCAGAGGCTGCAAGTGCCATAAAATGGCTAATAAAGTTCACCACAGGTCCATTCGGGCTTTCATGCAGTCAGAAGTATCAGCCACATGTATAAAGGATGTTAAGAGGGTTACGGAAGGTGTGTTCATGTAGTTTAGCATGTAAAAGTGGGTTTATATAGTAAAGAGTATTAAACAAAAAAATAAAAACTCATTTGCCCATAACTGTAATTCAGCCTAAGCTTGTCTCTTGCTGTAGTCAGGCAGTAAATTCTGTTGGAAATTCTGTTTGGTGTCAGTTCGGTCTTTCTTTGCAAGAATCCTCTAGCCAACTGAGAATTTCATATGCAGTAAGTAAGTAATTTATTTATAACCCTCTATTTTGAAAAAGCGGAGTAAATGAAAGAAAATAAATAAATCACATAAGACACTTAATTTCCAATCTCCGGCCAGGAAGCAGTGGCTGGTTGGGCCCTATTGTCCATGTTTTTTTTTATTGCGCCTCCCACTTTCGACACAATAATCATGCACATTACTGCCTAATTATCATAGCCTACTTTTTTTGCCCATAATAGTATCCCGGTTCCAACCCCGTCAAATAGACGAATTCGTAATTACTCCTGGTAGGAAACTAGATCGTATCCTGAGCTAAATTGTATTATTTTGTTCTAGTGCCATCTCGGCGAACATTATCCTGATATCCAGAGCCTTCCGACGGCAGTTTGTGATACCAGAGTTCGAAGAATTCTGCGCACGCATAGAGAAGATATATAATAAATGCAAATTGATCAAGACTGGACAGGTAAGCCCCTTTCTAAAAGGGACACAAATAATTAGTTTTCTCAGACCAGGACTTCCCGGTCCTGTCTTCTTCCCCGCCCTGTCTTTTATCTCCACTGGCTGACAAAGTTCTTAGCAACCTACGTTTTTGTTTCCAAGTGTCCCATCTGTCTGATTCAGCGGTTCCATCTCCCACCTCAGCGGAGCCTCACCCACACAAGAGATATAATGCCGACGCTAAGTGGAGCAAAATCTTTAGAGTGCTCTATCTTGTTCTCTTTCGACCATAAGAGGTATCGCCGAGAAGGGAATAACAGCTACAAAGCTGCTCGTAAAGCTACTCCTATAACAGGCCCTAGGAAATCCTGGAAACTCGCCTCGAGCTAACAGCGACCGTAAATCTCGGGAAAGCAAAAACGCCCCAAGGCCAAAAACTGCGGAATTCGATACCGCGACAGATTAAAGCGGCGACATGCAAACACTGCGACCGGCGAGAAATGGCTCAAGCAGAATTGCGGTGATTGTAGCCTACATTCCTACGGATGTCGCCTGCTATCAGATTACCTAAGAGGAATTGCTTCTGTTTTTGTTTGTTTCTTGTGACCGAAAATCAGTGTGTTCAGTTTTCGCTTAATAATTACACCGTGAATACCTTCTGACGGGAACCTTACTTAAGACTGACCAACTGGTATAGCCGACGACCAAACTCATAGAATCAGTTTGTTATTACCAGTAATCAGATCAAGTGTTTATTTACGCCAGTCGCTTTGCCCTTAGCCAACCCTGTCGCTCTCATAACTTTCGTGGTTTTGACCTGCGCAGTCTTGAAATAACCAGTTTAGTGTTAGCATACATGTCAAAGTTTTGTGTCACTTTGTTTAAAGTTGTATTTAAAGAACGCCAACGTGTTTAATTATTCTGTTATGTTTAGTATTTTCCTTCGTGCCTTTGACTTTCGTTTATTCTGTGTTGCTCCATTATACCTAATATGCGGGCCATAAGTAAAATTAAACATGTACCCGTATGTATCTATATATGTATTTTATTAGTCATTATGTTATGTTTAGTGTTTTCCTTCGTGCCTTTAACTTTCTTTTATTCTGTATTGCTTCGCTGTACCTAATATGCAGGCCATAAATAAAATTAAACATGTAACCGTATGTTTAACCGTACTCCTTATGTATTCTATTAGTTATTTTTTCCAGGTTGCCTCGTATATTCCTCAGTTGGAAAGGATGAACCCAAACTACTGGGGCGTCAGCTTATGCACCATCGATGGCCAGAGGTTCTCTATTGGAGACGTAAAGGTGCCATTTACAATGCAATCTTGTAGGTAAGTAAGTCTTTCCCTTTCCGCCTCATGCCTCCGTGGGTCCTAAATCCTCCCTCCAGAGGCGTCACTAGCCAAAATGGTTTTTTTTTTTTTTTTGGGGGGGGGGGCGAGGCATTTACCGACTGGTTGGTAATTTTTACCGACTGTTTCAACGATTGTTTTCGACGACAAAAATGACAGTTTTGAAAAAAATCGACTGATTTCCCCCTCCCCCCCCCCCCCAGTCGTGACGCCCCTGCCTCCCTCACCCTTTTTTTGACAACAGTACCGGCTTAGAAGGAGCTGCGTAACTGAACCCTAAACTAATCTGTAGTCTCGTAGAGATTAGGACGGTAACAGTACAAAGTGGGTAGTGTGGATGGACGGAAAAAGTGGTCAGATCGAAACGAGTCCAAATTGAAGAACTGAAGCTAGGGAAATCAAAACAATACGCATGACCTGTCCGGCATCTCTTTCTGTAGAGAAATTTCCTGAATGCCCCCCCCCCCCCTCCAAAGTTCGCACAGATAACGTAGGGTAACAAACAACAGGGGGAGGGTAAAACAGCAAGCTGAAATGTGGTAGGGAAAAAACGGATGGGACAAAACTGTTCCGATATCTTATTTGTTGGCAAAAAACTTGTTGAAGTGTAGGGACTAGTCTAGAAGTTTGTGGAATTGTGGAATTAAGTGGTGAAGGAGTTGGAGTTCGAACTAGGACTTGTTTGTTTCCTGACTTGAAATCCTTGTCGAAGGGCTCGTCAATTGACGGAACCCGTGACAAGATTCTCTAACACTAGCCGCCGATTACTTAGGTTTAAAATGGCTACCTAAAGAAATATGGGGTACGGCGTGGGAAGCGTAGTAGTGCATGGGAAGGCCGGATGGTTCGTCCCAAATCAACCCATAAGTTTGGGCACCATGCTCTGTAGCAAGGGAACAATAACTCCATAAAATCTGTCAGAAAAACAAATAAGTTAAGATTTTTAGTCCCTGATTATCATAGGGGTACTGTGCCCCTGCTCCAAGAACATGCCCTAACAGTGGAGCGCTGTGACCTTAAATTTGGGGATTGCATATGACTGCCCGCCAACCGCGCATCGCACTCACGGCCAAGGGGAGTGAAACATGAGATCGTCACCTGCGCGGCTCGAGCCTTTAATGGTTTGCATGCAAAAGTTTTCTTGCCGAGTGTATCCCGAATCTAGATTTTATAAGTAGTGAACTGAAAGACAAAAATGCTCCTCAGCCGGGATTTGAACCCAGGACCCTCTGCTTGCAAGGCAGGCGCTCTAACCATTTGAGCTACCGAGGGGCTTGTGAACAGAGTGCGCAAACCACTACAATAGTCTGGTTGAAGCTGGACATAGGAACAGTGATCCCGCCCGAAGGCAGATTCATCTAACCAGTTCACATCCCCATGTCACGGAAATTAATAATAAGACATATATGGCAGTTTACACAGAGGACTTGTACCGTCACCAACTTGCTCACGGTACAAGTCCCTTGTGTAGTAAAGTGACATCTATGTCTTATTACGAATTCTACAGCTGTCTGACAAAGTACTAAGCCGATTCCTTTCTTTGTCTTCTCTACTAATCTTTCTATTTTCTTCCCAGCAAACCTTTGACCTATGCCATAGCCCTGAACGAGCTTGGATCTGAAGTGGTGCACAAATACGTTGGACAGGAACCGTCTGGCCGCATGTTCAACGAGCTTATATTGGATTTTAATAGTAAGTCCTGGCTATCTGGCTTTGGGAAGGGGCTTAGGAAGTGGGGAGTATTGGGTTCTGCAATCCCTTGGATGGGGATCGATAGGAGATACAGAGTTTGGAGATCTTGCGGAAAGGAGTTTTTCCGGGGGGAATTCTCAATCTAGTGAAGTTTTTAATTTTCCTTCAGGGAACTTCTCCTAGATGGGGATGACGATGAAATCTTTTGCACGAGGCTGTAATGGATTTTAGGCAATACAGGACTGTAAAGTTAATTAAGCAAATAAATAAAATAACAGAGAACTGTGGCGTGGAATATTAAAAAAGCTCCTCTCTTGGTCTCCCTGATTGATTAACCTTGGACAATTACAATTACTATACAATTACTATAGGCTTTCCATCAATTCAGTTATGATGTTCTAGACCGACTAGACTTCATACTGAACAATCGCCTTTGGAAATTAATCTTCTTCTGCACCTACGTGAACACTGTACGTGCTGATGAAGCATTGTAGCTGACGTATCCGTTGTATACATTATCTGAATATATGTTTCAAAGTCAGCTTGGGCTCAAGGAATACTTATCTACAGGTTATAGACTTTATGGACATAGTGCGGTAATCGATCACACCAATCATATAAAGCTCACGGGAAATAAAAAGAAAATATAGTATAATAAAAAAAAAATATAATGAAAGTATAACAAAAATAAAAAGGAAACGTTGAAAAGAATAGAAAAAAAACTCAAATCACAAGTCGCATAAATATTAATTTTATAAGCCCAGCTCTGCAGATTTTTCAAAAAATTGCAAACTGATGAGACAATCCCCTTTGTAAATTAATCTTCTTCTATAACACCTACGTGTAGGTTATAGACTTTCTGGACATAGTGCAGTAATCGACCACACCAATCATACAGCGCACAGGAAATGGTGGAATAAAAAGAAAACGTTGAAAATAACAGAAAAAAAAGAACCTAAGTCACAAGTCGCATTTTTTGCTACAGCATTAATTTTATAATATATAAGCTCAGCTTGGCCTTTTTTTTTGAAGAATTGCAAGCCAGTCCCGTCTGTTTTAAGCTTCACTCGGCCCCCTTGGCTTTGGTGAGAAACACGGATAGGTACCATAGCCAGCATTTATGACTAGTGTGCCGCCCGAAGCAACAAGCGGGATCCTGATCCGCCTCGAAGAGATCCAAACATGTCATATGCAAACTCCATTCAGTATCGTTATGATGGGTACAAAGTCGAAATCTCGGAAAGGGGAATGGATGGAACGATCAGGACCATCAGTGAATCAGTAATATAAGCACGACCTGTCATTTGGACGCCATTTACGCGTGTAACTCTAGTGTAATAGTACGCGTAGTAAGACGGATAGTATAAACAATAGTTGCGTTTTCGCGGTAACATAGAGTTAATCTTACCCGGTGACTGAGTGGACTCTTCTCGTTTTTTCAGACCCCCGTAACTGAGTAATCCGCTTACTGAATGTCGGTAACCCCGAGCCTCGTTTTTGTTGCAATAGCGCTGCCGCATCGCTGCTGCAGCACTTCTTTGCTTTTGCATAATATGCGTTTTTGGATTCACTTTCTTCTTGGTTGAAGCGGCAGCGCTGCAGCATCTTGCAGGGAAGCACGGACTTGGTATGGGAGCAAGTCCGTGATTCTCGAGAAGCGCTGCCGTCTTCCTCGGAAGCGCTGCAGAGCAAAAACGGATGTAGAAAGAATCAGTCCGGAATCGGCCGAGAAGTGGAACTGCAGCATGCAACAAAAACGAGGGTCCGGTCTCAGCAGGGCTACTCGGTACCAGAGACCAGGGTTAGTAACATGTTATTTGGTGACTAAAAAACTGGCAATTCGTCCGGGTAACAGATACCCGTTAACTGCAATGCGAAAACAACAGTTCGTCAGAGTTACAGACACCCGGGTACCCAAATTCGCAACTTACTCTTGCTTCGAGTCCTATCCGTAAATTAGGGCAAGAATAACTCATATACTGAATAGGTTAGAATCCGATTAGGATAGCTAGTTTTGAGTCCCAGCCGTCTCTCCACCCTAAACTCGATCCCCTCGTTTTGAAGAAGAATCTCGAATCCCTCTTGTTTACTTTGGCCCCTCTTGTAGAGCGACCCCATAACCCTATGGTTAACGCCGGAGCCATTATAATATGCAGTCTTCTAATGGAACTCATCGAAAAGGAAATGTCATTGGCGGAAAAATTTGACTTTGTTAATGCCTACTTTAAGGTCAGTCTCTGCACACTTGAGGCTTGTTCACACGTGACAGAAAATACGCCGGAATCAGCTTACGTTTCTGTCAACTTCCAGTGGCCCTTTTTTATAATATGTCGACAGTTTAGAGCGAGTCCAGATACCTTACTGAAATATGTGCGCATAAAACTCAGTTGACTTTTTTTTTGTCGCGTCGCCTCCTTTCACCTATTTACCTAAATTAATTGCAATGCGCATCCTTGCTACTCGAAAACCTCACCACGAATAATATATAAACTTACTCCAAAGTCGCGTCGAGATAGGAAAGAACAGAGCAAAGTAACTTTAGATAACACCTAGTGATGATGATCATGAATCATTTATTTCCCATTTGTAGAATCCATTAAATGGAGTATAAGAAAGAAGAAACAGAGAAGGATAGAACAAAGAAACCAAAAATAGAGCTAGTGTTATTTTTCCCTGGCAAAGATTATATTTCGGTCTCGAGACGAATTCCCTTTCGTATCGTGGCCATAGGTTTTCTCGGTTGCTTCGGCTCTATACCGCACTATCTTTGCAAGCAGATAATTTCCTTCCGAATCGGCGTCAGTAAGCCATTTTGGGACCATGCTGTAAAATGTTTCTCCAAGTAAGGATTAAAGTTAACTGCAGTATTTGCTACTGGGATTAATCTTATCTCTACTGAGATAAGATTAATCCGAATCAGAGATAAAATTATTTTTTTAAAGACAAGATTAACTCGAGTAGCAAATACTGCAAGATTTTTTTTTAGAGTGTGTACCCGAATGAAGGGGGATGTCTGACGCCTGCAGAGTCACTTAGGCTTATACCACGCTTTTCACGGCTCGGCAGGGGTGGATTGTGCCTGTTTTAAGGCAATTTCTGTCACATGTGAAGACGCCATTACCTTCGAATGGATGTTGTATGCTTAATCTTTAGCCTTTTTCTTTTCCTTTTTGATGTCTTCTGTTCTTTGCCTTATTTGTTTTAGTTCCCTTGCTCCGTCGCGTCGAATAGGATTGGGGTGGAGGAAGTTTAATGAGATAAATGATCAACCTTTCCAGCACGTCGAAGGGCGCCTTACTGTCAGTTCTGAATTCAGATCTGAATCTGAATCAAATTCGATTCAAAGTAATCAAGTTGGCGGTTTGTCTGAGGAGGTTAGCTTCGGTCACAAACACGATAACATTTGCATAAAGATCTTTCTAACCAAGGAAGTAATAACCGGGGTCTGTTCACGAAGAGATACAAACACGGCAAATCTAACATCACAATAGTAAATCCGAGATGTGCCTTATTAGAAAGGGAGAGTATACTGTTTGAAATCCGGTATCTGGTTAATAATTATGGAGGAAACGATCAACGAAGTAGACTGGTTTAGCATTGTACGTAGGGCTGGTTCTTTCAAGCAAACAGTTGCTAAAGCTTCCGATCCGCTTGCAAAGTCTATGATGAGTAATAGCCAATTTTGTCCCAGTACAAACAACCCCGCCAAGGACATCATGAGGGGAGTTAAATATAAAAAAAAAATCATTTCCTGAAACTTTTGGCCGGTCTCCTTTTCTAACCTAGTGATTGTTACCGTGTCCTATCGCATCATGATAATCACCGCCTTCAGTTATTTCCCCTTCATCATCGATCCCACTCTAAAACACGCTTACATCTCCCTATCCCCGCTTGACTAATTATTAGCGGATCACCTAGGGATACGCTAAACACTAGTCCTGATTGCTAATGTTATTGGTAATCAGCTTAATCCCCCTTAATCCACAGAGCGACCTCATAATCCGCTGGTTAACGCCGGGGCACTAGTGACATCTAGTTTGATTTTGAGCAACTTTAAGGACCATCCGACACTTGCCGACAAGTTCCTATACGTTACAGACTGTTTTCAGGTATTGGCCGGTGTTGGAATAATCATGTGTCTTAAGCGCTGCTAACAACAGGGATGCTTGCTTCCTTTGGGTGCCTTTGCCTGGGCATTTTCCAAATCCTGCCATTTACTTAGCTGTGGATGCTCCAAACTTTGCGATAGGGCGGGTAGTAGGGTGGCGATGTTGGATGGATAATGGTAAGAACATCTGTCTCTCATTCCGGCGTCGAGCAAAAATCCGCGACAGATTTCCCTAAACACTTGGAGGGTGGTTATCCTCGAGATCTCGTATACCGTACCCTATCTATAGCGCTGAGCGCCATAGACGGGCGTTGAAGAGACATGACAGTATAGAAGTAACTAGTACAGAGAAAGAGCTCATTTCGGTAGCAAGGGGCATGGCGAAAAGGGAAAACGTGTGTTATTGCACTGCTGTAGTTCTTGTCCTGATATGCTTTCTGCTCTTTGAAACCTTCCCCTAATGAACCTTGTCTTTTAGTGATTATATGACCCCCTGTGCTTTGCCGCTTTAACAAAAACACCTTCGAACTTTCGCTTAACTTTTTGGATTTTTATTTTCTGTTCTGCCTGTACCTCTTCGAGTGCGTACGCTTGTCCAGTGTAACTGTGCTATGTCAGTTTTAATTTAGAAATAATAAAAAGGAGGTTCTGGGTACAGGTCCCAGCCGTAAAACTTTTCTTGTGGGACAAGTACCGTATCGAAAAGAAGAAGCCGATATTCATAAGCGTCATCTTTTTCATTGAATATTTAAAGCTGTTTCAGCTCAGGATTGGCAATATTTGGCATAAACCTGACATAAACAACGAGCTGGAGTATTTGATTATCCCAGGACTCTCCAAAGTCAGGGCATGCCACACTCATCGTTGGGCAATTATCCTTCCACCCTCCCTATCCGGTCCTCCTTTCACCGATATATGGTGTGGCGCCCAAGCTTCTGACAAGAAGGTGCCTACTTCCAGGTCTTTGGTTTGATAACATCCCCAAAGGATTTAGTGCCGCAAACAAGTGGGTGGGCGAATGTGGCCTCAATAAAAGCAAGACAATGATTACAAAGAAGAAATCTGTATTAAAATATTGAAACAAAAATTACGTGCTGCTATCCATGCTTTATGAGCAATCATGAGTAACATCTGAAAAACTCCCACAAAAAAAAAAAAAAAATACACTCTAAAAAAAATCTTGCAGTATTTGCTACTGGGATTAATCTTTTCTTTATTGAGATAAGATTATCTCAAATTCGGATTAATTTTATCCCAACAGAGATAAGATTAATCCCAGTAGCAAATACTGCATCCTTATTCGGAGAAACTTTTTACAGTGTAATAACTGTCGGTGTTTCATTTCGTGCTGCAGATTCGTAATCGTAAATGTTCCATAATCATCAGTCGCTAGTATATAGCGGACCTTCGTTTCTGAGATCGTACTGAATGACCTTTTCTGCACTTCCAATGCCTAACCGACACCACAACGGTCTCGGCTAAAAATAGCAATGCCAGGAATGAAATATTCACTGCCTGGGAGACTGCATGAACCAGGGTGCAGCCAACTCCTTGGTTACACCTCGAGCTCCGTGAAATAACATATTCGAGAGACGCTGTCGATCTCTAAAGATCCCTTTCGCTTCCAGCCCTACTCTTGGGAATCCATACCATTCTGAAAACCTTATTATTGATTTCTGAGATTTTTTGGCACTGTTATTAAAAGCAAGGGAGGAGTCACATATCCAGAAGGGGATTGCTCTGTCTGTTTTCCGGCCCGGATCGATCGGAGTAATCCAGCCGGAAATTGGAGTGTTCTCTTTCGCGAAGATCAGAATAAATGTAGAAACTCGGATTATTGGACGGAAAGAGACTAAAATATTTAATTTGAGCTGTCGCTAAAGGGCAAATTTTAGCTTACTGCCCAAGCTTTTAAATATTGACATGGTAGTCAAGAAGAAGGAAAGAAAAGGCATCTTCTAGGAGGAATGGTGGACCATTCCACTCATGTTCTTTATTGTTTAATTTAAATGGTGGGTGCTTTATTTTGTGAGGAAAATAATTTTTAAACATGATACTGGATTACCTTGCCAAAATTTGGTCTCACCAAACAAATTATTTCCAATTTTCTTCAGTGAAAATCGGCCACTTTCGGTCTTTAAATTGTACCTAGCTCCCCCCCCCCCTCCCGAATCATGGTCCCTGATCATTATGTCTTCATTGGTTTTCCGGACATAGTCCGGTTTACCCTAGACCGAATTCGAGGAGGTGCTCACTCCCAAAATAGCTGTGCAGTAAGTTGTAAGGAGGCAAGGCTGTATCCAGGGGGGGGGGGGGGGTAGGGAGTTGAAAAAAAAAACACACAAAAATAGTCATTTTTTTAGGCTTTTCCCTCCGATCTATGTCTTTTTTGTACTTTTTTGTCCGACCCGCAGGCAAAAAAAAAACCGAAAGGCACCCCCCCCCCCCCCGAAAGGCAACCCCCCGCCCCCGACAAAAAATTCCTGGATACGGGCCTGTAAAGAGGGTCCGTCCTCCCCCTCTGACCATACCAGGTGAGATCCATTTAGTGCCCAAAGTGTCCAGTCACTGCCCAAAACGTCCAGCTGGTGCCCACGGAGGCGGTACAGTGGTGCCCATCAAGTGAGCATCCCTTTGATCGGAGTAAGGGTGCTGACAGATTTCCCAGTTTCGTCGTAAAGTTGGAATCGATGGAAAAGCTGGAAGAAATAATCAATCTAAAGAATCGACTTAAAATTGGAATAAAAATAATCGATTTTTCTCGAATGGAATCGACGAGGGTTTCGAAAATCCTGGTAGATATTTATCCGCGGGTGCCTGGTCGTGTTTTTGTCCGTCTGAATCATAAGCAATCGGGTTTTCGAACTTCTAATTCTTTTATTTTCAGCGTCTCTCTGGTAACGAAAATATCGGCTTTAATAATGCCGTCTTCCTATCAGAAAGGGAGAATGCAGATAGAAATTACGCCCTGGCTTTCTACATGAGAGAAAACAAGTGTTTTCCAGAGAAGATCAATTTGAGGGAATGTCTCGACTTCTACTTTCAGGTTAGTTAGCTTCTCAATATCTTCAGAGCACATGCTGGGACTTCCATATATTCTCCATCTTACCGTGTCTCTAAGTTAATGACATTCCTAGTGTAACTATGTGCTCAGGGGGGAAGTTGTGCGAGTATGGATGTTGAGGTTGGCGGAAGATGCCATCCACGCGAAATGTCACTCGATGCACCTAAAGTAAAAGTGCTGTTGACATTAGTAGCAAGTATCTGCTGCATTTGCCCCCTTGGACCAGTAAATGTTTGTTGTGCCTGCTAAGATTATTGATAAAAGAGTGAAAGATTTCAAATCTTCCGCTAGTAAACTGAACCATCAGTGGTCGTTCTTCTTCGTGTAATCTGTAGCTATGTTTGTGCTGTGTTTAGTGTCAAGTTTTCCTATGTGCGTTTTTTTTTTTTTTTCGTCACTAGGGCTTCACGCCTTCCGTTGTTTATATTGACGGGTTATAAATAACTTGATTGATTCATTGATTGTAATAGATAGCCCAGGTCTTTGCAATGGTCCTCTCCAGCTCATTCAAGCTGGAAATTAACTCAAAATAAAAGTTAATTTTGTGTGTCCGTTTCGCAGTTTCAAATGTAATAGAGCTTGATGAAGAGAATCCATTTTTTAATTTGTCCCCTGTTTCAATTTACGTAGTTTTATTCCTCTGGAAAATTCCTACTGCTAGGAGTAGGATGTAAAACGTAGGTATGCGGAACGCGTTTCAGAATCACATGCCCCCATTGTTGGGGGAGTTGGAGCGTCGGAGAGGGGGGTCCGGAAACTTTGTGACATGCACAAAAACTAAACGAATAGGATGCAAGTTGGAGAGTACCGAATGTATGTGGCCTAGATTTGTTATATGGCGCCGGCCTGGATCCAGCAAAGGTAGGAGGAGGATGAAGCGAGAACCGCTCCCCCTCCCCCTCCTGTTATGATTAATCTGCCCTCCACTGTTTCTTCCTGAAAATTTCGCATAAAATGATGCATCATGGCAACATTTGTCGTTTTATTTCCCTCAAAACTGAATAGTACACAATATAATATGTAAAACAAAACTATGCCTACATCAACTGATCCATTCTGTGACACTATAACAAACAAAAATGCACATGGTTTGGATAAGTAAACTAAAACTGTTTACGTACTACATTGTGCGCTTGTGAAAAAATGGGTCTTCCGATGCTTTTTTTTTTGCAAAAGTTTTTAAAAGCTTTTTCTTTAAACTAAAACGGGGTCTTTTACTTTAAAGTCAGAAACTAACTGCGAATTACTGAAAGAAATCGGGAACCCGATGAGAAATTAAACAAATTTGAAATAAATATATTAATAGCAGATACGCCGCAAATTCGAAAATTTTCTACAATTATTATATTATTAGTATTATCTGTTCAAAAGTTGGGTTCGGGCACACTCATTTCATCTTTCTGTTCAACAGGGCTAGAGAAGTGCTGTTGAATGGGTAGGGTAACCCTAGCCCATAGTGATAGTGATAGGTGCTTGTACGTGGTATTTGTGTTTATCTTTGTTTTTCACATGTTTATCGTGGCCGTTGGCTCTTGGTGTGAATAAAATCCTAACGCATACAGTTTCATCTTTGTCGTTTTAGTGCTGTAGCATGGAAGTGGACTGCGAGGCCATGTCCGTTATGGCCGCCACGCTAGCCAACGGAGGCATTTGCCCCACGACGGGAGACCAAGTCTTAAAGCCAGACGCCGTTCGGGACGTCCTCTCACTGATGCACTCGTGCGGGATGTACGATTACTCCGGGCAGTTCGCATTTTCGGTAAGTTTTGGCGCGGGTCCAGGTATCTGGGCTAGGTAAGCTGCTGCTTAACCGTTCTTAACTTAACTGTGAAACGTCTCGTAGCGATCGTCCCCAAACGGAGTTCAAATGCCCCGCGCAAAATACCCCCATGAAAACCATCCCCACGGGAAAAAAAATTCCGGAACGTCTCCACATAAAGAGCGTATTCCACCCTTCCTAACAATAGTAACTATTAGTTATTAATTTTCGTCCCCACCTCATGAAATGTTACTACGATGACCGTTCCAACCTTCTCGAAATAGTAACTATTTGCTTGCCACGCTCGGGAGCGTAGTCAGCGTGGTAACTACGATCTCTGTGACGTGGTGGGCTCGATTTTCCCGCAGCACGAAATTTTGCCGAAAATAGAAAATGTGTTCCAGCCTTGACGCCAAGAAGCCAGGATCTGTGACGTCATGCGTAGAACTGTGGTAAGTAGGGTTGAACACGCTCAGAGGCGCTTCCAAGTATGGATTTAGTACTTCGTGTTGTTAAGAGCGTGTTCTATCCTACTTACCGTAGTCACTACGCATGACGTCACAGATCCTGGCCTCTTGGCGTCAAGGCTGGAACACATTTTCTATTTTCGACAAAACATCATACCGCGTGCACACGGGGTAATCCGACCGATCAAGTAACAGAGATTCGTAGTTACCATGCCTACTACGCTCCCGAGCATGGTAAGCAAATAGTTACTATTAGTTGCTATTTCGAGAAGGTTGTAACGGTCAGCGTAGTAACTTTTTAGGAGGTTGGAACGCAAATAAAGGGTGGAACACGCTCTAAGGCCCATTCTAGCTAGGACACCCTTAAAATATTACTTATGGTAAGAACAGTTGTTGCAACCCTAGGAGAGTTAACGGAATCACTTTGGTGTATTACACAAATGACAAGATCACACATTACGAATTTCTCTTTGGAAAAAGAATAACTGGCACGTCGTTCCAAGTTCTTTTCCTTGAACCCGAACCGGGAATATGTAGTTTTTGCTTTATTAGTGAATCTGTTTCAGTCGGAGACGTTTATTCATGAGAACGTTTGAAGCAAGTTTGAAGACGTGACGTTTCGGCTAGAAACCGTTTTTCCTGCTAGGAGAAGTTCTGAGCGTAGACTTTCTACAGACAACCCGCCAGTGAGGCCTGAGTTTGCTCCTTCCTCACCTAATCACGCAATGCTATTCCTGATACCCCCCCCCCCCCCCCCACACACACACACAACTGTCCCTTTGAGCGTGTTCCACCCTTCTAACAATATTAACTATTAGTTACTATTTTCGTTCCAACCTACTCGACATAGTAACTAATAGTAACTATTTGCTGACCGCGCTCGGGAGGGTAGTAAGCGTGGTAACTACGAATCTCTGTGATGTAACTGGCCGGATTAGCCCGATATCGGTGAAAATAGAAAAATACGTTCCAGCCTTAACGCCAAAAAGGCAGGATTCGTGACGTCATGGCGTAGTACCCTATGAACACTTTTCGAGAATTGGTCGTATGGAGTTGTACGAAAATGTAGCATGCAGTAGTAACTGTTGCCACTGCATGCTACTTCTAGCGAACTGGATGCTACTACAGCAAGTTTGGATGCCATTGTATACTACTACTTAAGATTAAACCAGTCGGAGGCATGTTAACTCGAAGTATTCCATACTATTACATATCAATACATGCGACTTGTTCGTACAACTAGACAGTCAAAGAATTTTCATCGGGTAGCTAGGGTAAGTAGGGGGACACGCTCTTTATCTCCGATTTAGCGAGTTTGGGGGCATACTAGCATGGGCATTTCGGATGAGTGGCCGACGAGTATGTTTTGCCACTCTGTTCGTTGCTACTGTCGTACATCCAGAAGTTGGTACCTTGTTAACGAGTTTAATTAGTTCAGCGCGAGTCAATTGACACCTGGAGACCGTGTTGCCAAGCGCCACAGAAAAGAGGAGAAGGTGGGAATTACAAAAAAAAATGAATATACCTTCACAAGTCTAGAAATGAAGATAACTAGCTAATAAGGGTAACACTTTTCCGGTTGAGCGAGTTAGCTGGCTCATTATCATCTCCATGAGCGTGATGCTGATTGTGGCAGCAAAGTGTGAATCAATGTAATACGAATTAAGGAGGGGAGTTTCTGGAGTGAATTCTGGGGGAAAGGACGGTTGCTACGGAGGTTGAGAGAAAAGTCTTTTGGGGGAAGTCAACGGAAGGTTCATCTGTTTGGGGATATGGCACAGAGGGATCTTTCACTAGGTTTGCAGTTTTTTCTTTTTGTTAATTTGTCGTTTATTTGTAACTTGCCATCACAAGGCACCTAGTATTTTTAAGTCGTTAGTTTTAAATTTTTTGACGTTAGATACACTAAGACTGTTATGACACATTTAATTTACAATTGTAGATGTATATGTTGTCATATTTGTTCCTCGAAATACGAGAACCAACTTTCGGCTACGCTTTTTATGTTAATTGACTAACGGATTGACTGATTGAACTTCGTTCAGAAGATGATGTTAGAGAAAATATTCCAAACACGGAACTGAAATTTGTTTGTATCAGAACAGATTAAGGGTGTCTAGCGGGAGCAGGAATTAGTCTTCTTTGAGCCCAAGCTGACTTTGAAACATTTATTCAAACAATGTTTACAACGGATACGTCAGCTACGATTCTTCGTCAGCGATATTTCGGCCCTTCTTCGCAAGGGTCCTCGTCAGGCTGTCAATCCTCTGGTTCAAGTTCGGGGAAGGAAACAAACCTGTTTTGTTTTTTTCTTTTTGTTTCAAATATTTGAGTTGACGATCCCACGAATCCAGCGCCTTTGTAAAATTTGCATGTTCGGTTGAGCTGGCTAACGGGATTAGGTCACCAGCAAACATGACGTATTTTGGCAGTTTCCCAGGCAATTCATTCGCATCAGCCAGAACGAACAACGAGAAGATATCGTCACATAATGAACTGGATGCATTTGTGCCACGGCGTTCGGGATAACGAGTAGTTGAATAAGCAGCCGAGATGATAAGAGAACGGGCATTAGGGCCTGTTTCGGCACCAACCAATGTACTTTGGTTCAGAGTAACCAGTGTTTTCGCGACTTTCGGTTCTGATGAACCGGTGTTTTTGCGTCGACCAGAATTGGGTTCGGCAATCGGTTCCGATCTTTCGTCAGGGAATTTTGGAACGGTTATCGTTTACCGTTCACGATTCTTGGTTCAGATTCAGCTTTACCGTCATCAACTAGAAAATAAAAACAAAGGCGGAACAGCAAATAGAAAAATCTACTAAAATTAAAATAAGAACTTACATATAGTACAAAATATAACTTGAATATCTTATTGATTCTTAATTTTAATTTTGTATTTGATTTTAGTTTTTAATTTTAATTCTAATTTTAAATTTTTTTATTTTAATTTTAATTTTTAAATTTAATTTGATTTTTAATTTTAAGTTTTAGATTCATTTTTAATTTTAATTACAATTTTCAGTTTTTCATTTTTAATAATAGTAAAAAATAAAAGTAAAACTTAAAAATTAAAAACTGTAATTAAAAAATGAAAATTAAAACTAAAACTAAAAAATTAAAATTAAACTTGAAAATTTAAAGTAAATATTCCTCTCTGCCCAAGCTGACTGCGAGTCGTATTTTCTTAAGTATCGTTTTTCCTCGGTTTTTCCAACTTGAGTGGCTTTGACCCTGAAGAAGAGCCTTGCCAAGAAGGGCCGAAATATAACTCTGATAAAATTCAGCTGACGTATCCGTTTCGCACTGTCAAAGATGATCGCAGTCAGCTTGGGCTGAAGAAAAATTTAATTTTAACTTTTAATTTTTTATTCAAATTATTTATTTTATTTTTTTACTTGTACTATTATTTTGTGTTATCACTACAGATACAGCCTACCTCTTAACACATAACCCAGTCAGCTGCTGGTATAGCTGCAGTTGCAGCTACAAATTCTTCCTCCATCTTTAGTATCAAATATCTTTCTTCATCACGTCATCGTCTTCGAATTTCGAACATGTTTTCGCGCAATTTCCAATGTTTTGGGAGAACCGATTTTTGGTTACGATGTGTTCGCGACAACCGGTTACCGGTTTCCGCTGAACACCGGTTGGCGCCGAAACACACCCTTAGATAGATCGTCAAGCTTGTAGAACCGGAGGCTGCCGACACCGAATCATTTTTATCAATTCCTGATGAAACGCGATTTTGGAAGAAGCCAAGGACTGGTGAATAAACCAGATCCGTTCCATTTCGTCCGTTACCACAGCAAACAGGAAGCGATTAAATCATTGGGTGCCGTTGGGCCATTGCTAACATCTTCTCTGACTATCGGCTTGGCCGAGCAGGGGTTGCACAGTAGGAATGTCCGTTAGTGTTTCTTACTGTATTGTTCTACGAGAGTGTCACACCCCCTGTGGAAAAATATACCACAACCTCCAATCAAAGAAGAGAAAATTATCGTGTCTCTGCTATTAAATTTCAGAGACGTGTTACACTTGTTACATTTCGAATTATTAATTTTCTGTTAAAAAGCGATGCTGGGCGCTAGGGCTATGGGCTGAGGGCTACCTCAAACCGCATCCCCCCGTCGCGATCTGTGTCTTTTTAACTAGAGAAACCTCTCCGCTCACAGGACAGATCGCGACTACAAATTACGGTTTTGATCCTCTGACTTATCCATTCTCGCTTTTGACAAAAACACTAATTTTGAAGCTCGTCCGCAACCCGGTATACGTGTTTATGCATATTGAACACCCGCACTGTGTTGACCAATCAGGGAGAAGAACGGAGAGAGGAGAATCGAGAAGTCATCATCGGAGCATCTTCTCGATTCTGCAGAATCGCGAGGCTTTCCCCGTTCTCGATTCTGGCAAAAACGCAAGAAAAGGAGAAATCACTTCATCTGAATAGTCCAGAAACGCGAAATAGGAGAATCGCGAGGGGAATTCGGATCAGAAACGAAACTAATGAGTTCAAAGACTAAAAAATGCGCTCCCGCAGAGAAAGAGCAGAAAAGTGTACTTCTGAGACTCGTTTTTTTTGCATGCCACTTCTCGGCCGATTCCGGACTGACTCTCTACATCCGTTTTTGCACTGCAGTGCTTCCGAGGAAGACGGCAGCGCTTCTCGAGAATCACGGACTTGCTTACCGACCAAGTCCATGCTTCCCTGCAAGGTGCTGCAGCGCTGCCGCTTCAACCAAGAAGAAAGTTAATCCAAAAACGCATATTGTGCAAAACGCTATTGCAATAAAAATGAGGCTCTGGTTATAAGCGAAAAAGACAGCCGCGTAAATCTTCAAGCAGTGAAGTAATCTGTCACAGTGTCTATCACTTCTTTTCTGGTTTGCAAGACTATTGACTGCATATTATCGAGAACAAATAACGAGTTGATATTATGTTCCTGGCTCAGTATGATAACCATCGGTGCCAGGAAGTGAACGGCGAAATCATTAACTTTCATTAGAAAACCATGTGAATTGATACCTATGTAACAGCTTCTTATTTCAACGGTTGTAAGATGTGTTCGCCCGGAACGTCGCCCACCAACGAACATTGACGACGCACTGCAGTTCCGGAATTAGTACAGAAGTAGTATTAGGAAATGCTTTAGCGTAATGGTTTTGGTTTTCCAGGTTGGTCTGCCTGCGAAGTCTGGCGTCTGTGGCGGCATGTTGGTCGTCATCCCCAATGTCATGGGGGTCTGCCTCTGGTCCCCCGCCCTCGATTCCCTTGGAAACTCCGTCCGGGGTATCGAGTTTTGTAGGGTAAGTTATTATTTTGGCGGAGGTCAGCTGTCCCGAAATGGGCCCATGCAGAACTGTAGGTAATGTGGTATCCAGTCCTGCAGTTCCTTATTTGATAGTATTGTATTAGTATTCAGTTCAATCCAATTCAATACTTTTAATCCGGTAAGAAACCATATTCTAACACTACAAGAAAAGGAATAATCCTGGTTTTCACATCCTTCACATTTCACATCCTTCTGGTTTTTTTAACCCATAAAGGAAGAGATAGGCGAAGCCACGGATTACGTAAAGCACTGATGATACAGTTATTAGAAAAAAGCAAACGGTTTCTCAGAGAAGTAGCGTACAATGTACGTGAAATAGCTGCGAAAAATTACTAACGTCATAGTCGTTGAACATTTCGGTAGCACTGCAGGAACGCGAGAGGCCGTGGAGAAGGCGAAACCTATCATTGTACGCAACATGAATATCCCATATACCTTGTTTGGTGTCATTGTTGATAAGCGACACACCAAAAACACTAAAACAGAAAGACTGAAATGAAAACGTCTTCACATCTAAGCACAGTGACAAAATTTTCTTACCAAGTATTGCAGTCCACTATTAATTACAGCTAAGATTTTTATTTTTTCTGGGATTCATTTTCCAGCTTGAGCGGCTTGAGCCTGAAGAGGACTCTTGCCAAGAAGGGCCGAAATTTAGCTCTAATAAAATGTAGCTGACTTATCCGTTTTGCACCGTCGAATATTTTTTCTGCTTTAATCGAAGCATCCTAGAAGGCAGCATTGTCACCCTGCAAGGCAAAAATTATCCTGTTTCTGCTGTATCATATTTGACAGTGCAAAACGGACACGTCAGCTGAATTTTATTGGAGCTATATTTTGCCCAGATTCTTGCAACATGCACCAGACTTCATCAAACTATAAGAGAAGCCGTTGAAATCATGAAAAACCATTCAGGGCTCTACAGAGACACAGGCGAATACTCACTACCAGAAACATGGAAAGTCATCATCAGTGAAAGGAAATTCAGACTCAACAAAACCAAAGTCAACCCAAATGCAGAAAAATCTCTGGCCGACCAACGACCCAGTCGAGCAGCAAAAACAGCAGCCGTGTCCAAAACGAAATCGCAGCAACCATTTTAACTCCAAGCAACTCTAACAAAGGAATTCACGAAGTCTTTTTTCTTCATGTTCGTTTTTCCAACTTGGGCGGCTTTGTGCCTGAAGAGGACACTTACCAAGTAGGGCCGAAATATATCTCTAATCAAATTCAGCTGACTTATCCGTTTTGCACTTTATCCCCTAAGACAGGCCTGTGCTCCCCCTAGGACAGGCCAGTGCTTTCTGGGGTGGCCCTTATGTAGTACGTAGTATTATCCGTTCAATAAACTCTCTCACTATCAATATACAAATATATATATGTATATATATACATATTTATCTGATAGTCATTTTGTTCCTGTCCCAAACAATAGCTTTGTTTTGGTGTAGTTGTTAATTCGCCCTTCGTTCCTAGGAATTGGTGACGTTGTTCAACTTCCATCGCTATGACAACCTCAAGCACGCCCCGAATAAGCTTGACCCCCGTCGTCATAAGTATGAAACAAAGGGGCTTAGCATCGTGTCTTTGCTCTTTGCTGCGGCGTCAGGAGACATCACTGCCATGAGAAGGTAAGAAACCGCTTTGTCAGCCAGCGTTTTGTACCGTGCAATCAAGAAACAAATAAGAGACTGTTCCATCCTACTTACCGTAGACGCATGAGATCACGAAGTTTGGCGTCAAGGCTAGAACGTACTTATCTATTTTCGCTAACATATCACTGCACGGGATAATCCAGCTAATCAAGTAACATAGATCCATAGTTACCACGCTTACTACGCTCCCGAGCATGGTAAGCAAATAGTTGCTATTAGTTACAATTTCGAGAAGGTTGCAGCGGTCAGTGTAATAACTTTTCACGAGGCTGGAATGGAAATAGTAACTAATAGTTACTATTGGTAGAAGGGTGGAACACGCTTTGTAGGAGTTTTGGGATCGTCTCCGAGGCCGCTCTTGCAGGTCGTTCGTGAGCGGTACCAAATGTTGGTAGATCTAGCTTTACGCTTCTTCTTTCTAGGTACTTGCTGTCCGGTTTGGACATGACTTTATCTGACTACGACGGACGCACAGCGTTGCACGTCGCCGCTGCTGAGGGACATTTGGAGTGCGTTCAGTTCCTTCTTCGCCACTGCAATGTACCTGTTGAACCAAGAGACAGGTGGGTCATTTTGTTCTTAACGGGGAGGGAGGGGATCACGCGATCTTCTATTAAATCACTTCTGATAAGCTTGGCGTGTTCAGTTAGATAGATAGATATCGCTTTTACTGTTTTCGAACCTATCATGGTGAAATCCAAATTTGTCGAAATCATCATATATACATGTAAACACTCATATATAAATGTGTCAATATAAATATGTTAACGTCATATGTAAAAGTAAACACTAAATAAGATATAAAATTTTAACGAAAGGTCGTACAGACGCCATTGCGTGCAAACTTTTCACGCCGTAATTGAAATTTTGTGAACCAACCAATCAAACATACGTCCCTCATGAAAGCCAGTGAAGAATTGTCGGCCAAACGCGTTCAAGAGACAATAACACACGTGAGATCTTCGTATAAGTTATCGGAGGGGGCAATAAGCGATTAGGTTTTCGGTCCACACCGAATCGCTCATTAGCCCCCTGTAAAAGTCAACGGGCAGTTGGCACTGAAATCGGAAGCCAAAATTGACAAATTTGATGAAGTTTGACTGAACAGAGCTGGGTAGAGCACAAAAAGAGGCAGATGCATTTTTTACAGTTTTGAACATGGCTAGGCCTAAGAAGTTCATAAAATAAGAATTTCTAATTGTTTTTCCACATTCTCATGTTCCAGCTAGGACGGCTTGAGCCTGAAGAGGACCCTTGCCAAGAAGGGCCGAAAGACACCTCTAATAAAATATAGCTGACGTATCCGTTTTGCATTGTCAAACATAAATTCGCAGTCAGCTTGGGCCGAAGGAATATCTAAGAGAAATTGAAAATAGCCCACTGAAAAGCCGCGCTTGTGTTGAGATTAAAATTTCCCGCGTCATAGTACTATTTACGCCGTGGGGACGGCCGCAGATATTCTGAACGTCATAACTAGAGCAGATCGTGGAAAAAAAATCCCTTTGCAGAATCCAAATAATTCAGTGTATTCAATTAAATGACACAAAAACAAGTTGGTTTTTCAGTTAAACTTTAAAGGACACCTCGCAGTACATAGTGTTTCTGCTCAGATGTCCTGAGATAGTTGACCACTCTGCAACTAAATTACGCACGGCTTTGGCTGTTTTTAGCCTCTTCCCATGTCCCTTGCCTTGGATGATGACAATCTTGGCAAAATTTGCATAGTCGGTCTCCAGACGAACGAGCTCCTCTGAAACAATGATCAGGCGCATGATACGTCATGCGAAGAGAACAAAGTGGCAAGCTTGATAATCAGTGTAGTGCTAACAGAGGAGATATACACTTATAAAGAGAAGAATCTCGGGAACGATAATGGGTGGAAATATTACTGAAGTAGAATGAATTAGTATCATAGTACGAAATGTCCGATAACGATAGTTTTCTGTTGTTATAGGTGGGACCAGACCCCGCTAGATGACGCCACCAAATTTGGGCACGAGGAGGTAGCGAAGCTTCTGCGCGAAACTGTATTTTCTCCCAAGCCTCTAGTCGAAGAATCTGCAAAATCCGAAGGTGAAAAGCCTTAGTTATTGTATTAGGAATTTAGTTTATATCCAAACCCTGGTGCAGTTGTATGTGCCCGTATCAACATGAGTTTGAAGCAATAAGTGAAGGATGAGAATGAAAACGGAGTATACTGTGTTTGAATTGGACGTATTGCAGAAAAGTTATGTGCCCTGTTGTCCGGAAAATGGTTGTTTTGAAAATGAGGAACCGCCAGGTGTTAAAACTTGGCATTGCTCAGTGGTCCATAATTTTTGTTCATTACTTAATTATTAAGTATTCCTTCAGCCCAAAGTGACCGCGAATCATTTTTGTGGCGCGAAACGGATGAGTCAGCTGAGATTTATATCATTCTTCACTGTCAGAAATTTCGTAACAGATAACACAGGGATGGACATGTTCAACAGACAACACTTTTATTTGTCGTTGTGATATCGGAAAAGTCAGCAGATGTTGCTACAGTTTTTCGGCTCTTCCTGGCAATGCTTGTTATGCATAACATTTCATAACGTTTTCAAAATCACAAGAGATTACATCCAAAGTGCTGTCTGTTGAAACTGCGCATCCTTGGCTTATCTGTTGTGAAATTTCTGACAGTGTTGCCAAGGGTCCTCTACAGGCTGTGGCTAGAAGAACCTGCGTTTATTAGCAATGATTCTCAATGCCTTGCCAAGAAAGTCGAAATATCGCTGGAAGGAATATCAGGTGATTTTTTTTTTTTTTTTTAACTTAATTATTGGCAAGGACCTTCCACTATCTTTCTTTGCGCGGAGCGATCTTCCTCCTCTTTCATTGTGAGCATTTTGTCCGCTGCTGGGTATGGCGCGTATAACTCCGTGGCCAGAGATGGGCGAATGCGAGTTCGGATCCCAATCCAGGATTCGTCCTTTTTGCCGGATTCGAATCTTCTGCTTGTCTGGCTGGATTCGGACTCGGATTTCAAACCTTGAATCTCACGAATCCGCTCCAGTTTCTGATCTTTGCCCAATGTTTACACACTATGCCTAAGGCATACTATACCAAGCATACATGCATACATGTCACCTCTGATTTTGATTTTTCTTAAGTTAGGATTTGAATCCTCAGCACGAAATGGCGGATTCGGAATTGGATTCGTACCTAGCCCTGGATTCGGATTTGAATCCTATCATGATCGGATTCGCTCATCTCTGTCCGTGGCATAATTGTTTGTGTGCAGCTGCTTTACAATCGCTTAGGCACTTAACATAATATGTTACAAACAAATGCGTTTTTCTATGAACCAACTAAGTAAGCAGTTGGTTCATAGACAAACGCATTTGTCGATTAACTACGTGGAGGGCTCACGGTCGCTTTGAAAACTTTGCCGTTCTTTATAGTGGATTTAAAACTAATGGCCGGTTAGGGCAAAAAATTCTTGACACTACCTACGCTGCGCGACTAGCTGCTGTCGGCTTTGTGGGGGGGGGGGGCTAGACGAATCCATTGCGTAGCTATCGGAGAGGATCACAAACCGACATGCAGGGTTTGTCACTACTGGCAACTATTCGGTAATAATCCTCAATATGTGTGCGTTTCATTCTCATCTTCCGTGTAGGTAATAGGTCGAACATTTTATTGTTCTGAAATCGTCACTGCTATCCACGCGAAAATGTTGATAGTCTTTCGTCTTTCAAGGGGGGAGTGCTACCAGGCTCCATTTTGATACCCGGTTATCAAAAGGTCGTATCTCCGATTCTGGGGCAAACTGAGTTACCCCTGTGCTTAGATTCTCCGCTCAAAACTACGCATTTACATGTTCTTGTCCACAATATACGACTATCTGAGAGCCATCTAGAGCCTCTGATCAAAAAGATTTATCATGAGAGAGTCCGCTTTTCCGATCAGAATTTGCGTCTCACGTAGAACTGACGAATGGGGACATACGGAGCGTGTCCCACCCTACTTACCGTAGTTACTACGCATGAGGTCACGAATTTTGGCGTCAAGGCTGGAACGCATTTTTCTATTTTCGCCCAAATATCACTACACGAGGTAATCCAGCCAATCACGTTACGCAAGATCCGTAGTTACCACGGTAACTACGCTCACGAGCATGGTAAGCAAATAGTTACTATTTCAATAAGGTTGGAACGATCAGCGTAGTAACTTTTTCGTGAAGTTTGAACGGAAATAATAACTAATAGTTACTATTGTAGAGGGGGAACACGCTCAAGACCTTTTGATATCCGAGTATCGATTTGAGACTTGGTCCTGGTAGCCCCAAATGTTGTAGGCGAAATATTTGTTTTTTGAAATATGCGCACAAGTATTGTAATGTCGCTGGTTTCCTCATATTGACGCATAGAAGGATGCATTAATTCGTGTAGAAGTGCCTCGTCAAATTGTTTTCCAAGTAAGATGACCCTCATATCATGTTGGTAAAAATCGGCCGAAATTGCAACGTCTAATCTGTCGAAAGTCAAATCCCAGGAATAAAAAGTACGGAATGTTCTGGAAACTAAAGTGGCCTCTCATTTCGCTGAAACATGATGTGTTCTCCGTTCTCAGAAGCACTTCTGCACGAAGTAATTATTTTTAGTCCATGCTTTATCTATAGAGGAATGACAGTTTCAGAGCTGATCTAGTAATAGAGTAAGGGTACACTGCCCAGACAGTCTGTAGTACATCCCCTTGTTGTCTTTGAGTTTTTTGCCCTGTTTTATTCCCTTTTCTCTCTTCTTGACATTGAGATATATTTGTCCCTGTGAAATTAGTGTCAAAATTGTTCCTTTTTCTCCCATATAAGGTGTTAAGGGGTAGCACGGAGGGGTTGGCCACTCTCGATTTAGTGTACAGCCGGGTGCCGCAGTGCCAAACCGGTGCCGACACCGGCTGCCGCATGTTAAAACATCAAAACCAGCATGTTTAGAAGCGACGGCGCCGGTGCCGGGAAAGAATGCACAGCAGGGGCAGGGGCCACAATCCTTTATCTATAGTGTGAGTTGGCCCAGGATGGATTTTTGTTTAAAACTTTTTTTCTGTTTTCTCTCGCGCACAGAGCAAACATCTCACCCTGCTAAGAACTATAGTGCCAAGATTTGTCATGTTCGACCTTGGGGAGAATCGGAATATGCTCCTATTTGTGTTCGTATTTGATCAGCGCGAGGCTGAGTGTTCTGACTAACCGCTTTGATTTGCTGACCTTTCTGTTCTAAGGTGTAGTGAAGTAATTATTCTGCAATAAATGAAATTGCGATTGTATACACGTATCCCTAAGAAACGCTACTATGTTGTTAGAAACGCTATACCACTCAAGCTATCTCTGGGTGTTGATCATTTCAAAATGCCGTGGAATTTTCATATCCAACGAATACCTCTGCTCTTTGACCTCCCCGTCCCCCCCCCCCCCAAACACACACTCCCACCATGGTCTGTTAGTCAAGGCCTGGCAGGATCACGGTTGCCGGTTTAACATATCCGACTAACATTACCGCTGAAATAATTAGGTAGCGTACCTTATTCTGGTATAGACAGCAGGCTTAACATTAATAATATTCGTTTATTTCCACAATTGCTTGCAATAGAATGTAAGGTTTGAACAGGGTTTAAAGCAAAACAGACCATTCACGATGGAAGCTCGTAACTATAGATTTTCTGGGGGTGGTTGATAAGCCAGTTGCATCTAAGGTGCTAAATTCGATTCTTTTATTTGCACTCAGCTAACAGTTGCCAAAAGTGCAACTGAAATATGCGAATTTGTATGTATCCCGGGCTTAACATCTTAGAGGGATAAGCTGATCGATAAACCCCCGAAATCTCGTTTTGTGTACTATCAGCCTGCGATAGCTAGCGCAGGAACGTCAACTAATGCTCGAGTTAAAATGTTTACACAAATTTGGAACAAATAAAGACAGGTATCTTCTGTGCTACTGCTGGGCTGCCGGACAGTGGGGAGTCTAACATTATTCTGTTGTCTCAGCCTATAGTTTGAGGCTGGGATTGGTTAGGAGGCAGGCATGATTGACCGGTGATGCTCAGACGGGAGGAACTCTGCACCAAAATTCATTTTCAGCCGGCGGAGACGGAGTAGACACGTTCAGGACGCCAAGACTTTCATCGTGTGTTTTGTTTTGTTTCAGTAAAGAGATGTGTGACAGTTCGCTCTCTCTATCAGGTTTTTGGGGGGAACATTTTACGACCCCCCTCGTCTATCGCCGACTATGAGGAATTGGCGGTTCAGACACAAATGATTTTTCCCTTATTGCAAGTGCGGAGTACTGCATTTGAACACACGCACCGCAACCACAGCGTACGTCTTGACTGATCCAGGAAGACGATGAAAAGCGTATGAAAAATGTTACCATTGACAAAACAAGTGCGCAAGCGCTCAGACGTGGAATGTAAAGTAAAATATTTATCACATTTATACACAAGCACTTTTAGAAACAAGACATTTCACAACCCCAATATCCAAACAAGTATTGAAGTATTTGTTGCTGTTGCATACAAATCCTCATCGATAGATATATCTCCCGAAATATACAAGAGTTGGACTTGAGACCTGTCATAGACGAACTTAACTCATTGGAAATCTGGGTCCGGCTGCCCATGAACGGTAGGGGGGGGGGGGCTATAAAAATGCGTATTTACACCTGTTTTTCGTCAAGTATACCAGCTCAGAGTTTGATTCCAGCCATGGATCAGAAACTTTTTTCAAGGGCAATTACGGCCCACTTGCCTATGAGCGGGGAGGGTGGGGGGTGGTTCGACTCCTTATATACACCCAACCCCTATGATACAAAAACGCAAAGGAATTTCATCGCCTTATCTCCAGTTATTGTCAAGTTAAAAACATTAAAAAATGGGCAATCTGGGCCCAATTACCCCTGAACCAAGTGGGGCTGGGTTTGGGACCCGGAAAAAGTAAAAAGAGACCCAATGCTCATAAATCTGCCAAGTTTCAACTTGATACCTATCATGGGTAACGAACTTTACTCCTGGGCAATCTGGGCCCAGTTGTCCGTGAACGGGGCGGGTGGGGGAGGTGCAACGTTAAAAGCAATTTCCCAGCCCTAGGATCTACATGTACAAGGGATTTCATCGTCCTATGTCCAGTTCTGGTCAAGTTATGAACATTATTCACTGGGCAATCTGGGCCTATTTGCCCTTGAACCGGTTTGGGGGGGGGGGGGGCCAAAAGACACAACTAGACCCCAATACCCAATAGTGTACCAAGTTTGAACTTGATACTTGCAATGGTTCACGAGTTATGAGCTCCACAAAATACGGTGGAAACCGAAAGCTGCTACAGCGCTCGCAATAGTGGATTGTTCCAAGGACACACAGCCATTCGAGAGAGAAAGGAGCAAAAGGGAAAAGAATGTTTGGAATCATAAGGAAGACCATAAGTGGCCGTCATCCCAAGATTTTGAAGAAGCTATATGTGGCCTTAGTTCGACCCCATTTGGAATTTGGGACAATCGCTGCCCCACTGCACTTCAAGGAAGACGTCAACCTACTAAGAGAGTGTCCGAAGAAGAGCAAGGAAAATGACCAGCAAGCAACCTAAAGAACGAAGCAACCGAGCGCTTTAAAACTCTTAATTTACCACCGCTGACTTTTCAGCGACGACGAGGGATGGGATCTTTGCTGCCCATAAGTTGCTCACCACCAGTAGCTGTGGACAACTGCTCATAAAAGACACGAGCGCGAGGGCACTCACGAAACTGAAGCAATTTCTTTGCAAGAAACGGGAGCGGTACTATTTCTGTGAAAACCGGGTTGCCCCCTGTGGTCTGTAAAAAGTATTTCCTTTTGTCGGACTTTAGTAGTTGTGCGTCACCGATTTCGGACATTTTTTATTCCTAATTCGGAGAATTAAAATCTGAATTCGGAGTTTTATAATCCGATGCAAAAATTGTATTTCTTCTGCAAACACAGAAGAAATACAATTTTGTATGCTTTTGTCAGGCGTCGGTCGACTCGTCGGCACATGGGTTTTTTTTTATCCGCCAGAAATGAAATCCTGCAAACATCTGTCGGTCTGAATGCTGCATGCTTTTGTCGGGCCTCGGTATTCTCGTCGGCACATCGGGTTCTCTACGCACGAAAAAAAAAATCAAATTCTGTAACTTTTTATCGGGCGCATCGAGCTGCAGTCAATTTAGTCCCTACTTCCGATATTCTGTTTCTTTCTTGTTAAACGCTGAGGGATAATCATGTGAAGAAAAATATTCTTCATGGATTAGAACATACCATTTAGGAAACCTTGATGGTTGACACATTCAGCATTTAACCGTTAGCGAAGAAACAAAACCGCTGCGAGTATATTGCAGTATTTTGCATTCTAGCGTTTTAATCCTGCATCGGATTAAAACTCTCCAAACTGGGATTTCAATGCTCCGAATTACGAATAGAAATGTCCGAAATCGGTGACGCGCAACTGCTAAAGTCCGATAAAGAAGATGCAGTCTTGTCGGTGCGATTTTAGGGGATTTAAGGTAAATTTGTCTGGCAAAACACTTGCTGATCATCTTAACCTTATGCACCTGTTCATTAGCAAGGGTGATAAGGATTGTAGGGGATCAACTTTACGACGCTGCTGATGTAACGAAGGAGTTTTGAGAGCTGGGGCATAGCCGAGAGCCCCGAAGAAAGCAACGTTACCACTCGGTGGAGTAGAGTTGCCAATGCGCCTATCCTAAAATCACCGAAAGAAAGTCCTTCGTATGGCAGGGTACCGCACGCTCAAGAATTGTACACCTAACATACGGAATCTGGGATCAAATTTATAAAAAAAAATCGAAAGTTAAAGGACCCGTCGTACAAATACTAATTGCTTCATCCCTTCTTAAACTCGGACACCCGAATTTCATGTGGTACATTTTAACTTCCATAACAATACCCCAAATTAGTATGGCTGTCGTGCTTCGCAGTTTTCTGTCTGCATCGTGCCCGAGACTAGTGTTTGCGGGAAGCCCATTCGTCAGAAAATCGGTAATCTAAAGAGAACTTAGGACAGCTTAAAACAGCCAAAGTCGTGGTTATTTTGTTAAAAGAATAGCCTAGTTTTAAAGTAGTGAACAGTTTACAGTATTGTACCGTACACAGTAAATAGTGCGTCCTTTATTGATACAGCGCACCTCATGAATTTTCTCGGCATCTATTTTAGAGGTTCTTTGTGACTACAGCAGAGCTTTAACAATCATAGAACCATTTTTCCGGCGTTAAGGTTGACAGCCTTGTCGTTTTGCTAATTTTGCTGCAAGTTGACATCAGCGACGGACCATTTTTCCCTCGCATTCTACCTGGGTAAAGTGCCAACTCTCTGAGTCTGGCACAGTTTTCTAATTCCTGTCTTTGTTCTTTCAGAAAATGCAAGCCGCAACAGCTGCATTTTTACAGCTGTAGAGCAGAAAGTCATAGCATCTTAAAAATGCCCAGTTAGTCAGAAAATGAAGTTCCTAATAATCTCTCTGCTTTGCATTTATCGAGTTCACGCTCAGACTAGCCATGCAATTGTTCTGTACGGGGGGTCAGGTGGAACGGGGTCGGCCATACGAATTGAGAACTACGTAAGTGATTTGACATCTTACGGTATGAACAACAGAGCTGGTTCAATCTGCGTTGAAGACGGAATGTAAGTTTTTGAGATTATTCTTTAGTTTATTTATTTGTTGTTGTTGTTTTTTGAGGTTTTTTTAGAATTCGTTGTCCACTGCTTGCTTCTTCCCCACGAATCAAGTCAAAGTGGAAAGCTTCGAAATCTGTTTTCAAATTTGGGTTTAAAGCGGAGATAAATATACGCTGTTTCGTCTTACTAAAGCCCTGTACGTATAATCTCAATGCAAGCTACTTCCATAATCGCACCATCATTTCTTACACCTGGAGGCCCGAATTTCATACGGTACATTCTAACCCCTTAAAGACAACCCACTAATTCTACACATGCCTTGTTTCACTATTTTCGATGCGTGAGATGCTCCAGACAAAACACGCCAGTGAACCTCGGGAAGAACGAGAAATGTCACCTGAACGATAATGCAAATACTATGTCAACCAACCAACAGCGTTTGTTGGGGTTTTCCTGCTCTTCGCTAGGCACATGGCGATTCTTCATCGGCACGAACAGTTAGTCATCAAGAGTATAGTTGCGTTTTTGATCAAGTTTTGTTCGCCATTGGCTTAGCCGGTTGCTTAGGGCGTGTTCTACCCTTCTAACAATAGTCACTATTAGTTACTCTATTCGTTCCATCCTCACGAAAAGTTACTACGCTGACCGTTCCAACCCTTCTCGAAATAGTAACTAATAGTTACTATTTGCTTACCATGCTCGGGAGCGTAGTAACTACGCATCTCTGTAACGTGATTGGTCGGATTCACCCGTGGCATGATATCCTGCTGAAAAATAGAAAAATCGTTCCAGCCTTGACGGCAAAAAGCCAGAATTCGTGACGTCATGCGTAGTAACTATGGTAAGTACGGTGGAACACACTCTTAATTTTTGTTTTCAAACGCCGTCGAAGTTAACCGTTTGCGATCCTTGTCCGGTCTTCATCAACGTTGCAGGCAAGCTTCAAACTTGCTAGCTCACGGAGTTCGACGGTCAAAGTTTGAAGGAAAAAGAAACTGACAAAAACGGTATTTGAATTGAAAAGAGACCATCAAGTTTGAAGGTAATCAAAAACGCAACTAATGGGGAGCTCCGTCGTCGCAAAAATCGGTGCTGTAAGATTTCCCCTGTTTTTGCTACAAGTCGGGGGTCTGGGCACAGGCTTGTCAGGCGTCAAAGCTGAGGGTAAAAGCAGGGCCTATTTTTTGAAGTATTCAACTATTGTGAAATACTGGAATAGTAAATAATGCGCGGGACGCTCTAAAGCCATGTCCTCTCTGGATATCGTAGTACTCTTTCTTTCCACGAAAGTGGAAATATTCCATACGTTCATTTACTTTAGGCAGCTACTCGCAGGTGGTTAACCCCTTTATTGGACTTGGCTCGAGAACGCCGGGAATCCTGATTTACCTTCCATGGTCATTCAGAACCATCATTGAATAATAATGTAATGTCTGTGGTTTCTAAATATCAGCTTGTGGTAAGTTTGTCCTTGAGAATGTTTCTGACGAATCCTTCCTTTTTTATTTCTGTTCTTGCTCGGACAAGAATCTGAACACCTTGGCTGGTACTGGCGGTGACCTACAAGTGTTCGAAACCTGTCAACGAGGCGAAATACGGTCACATAATTTAGGAAACTTAAAACATAAGATCACAAACCTACTATGTGGATAGTTTTACTTTTAGTAGCTTTAGCGAGTGCTATGTTTTGACACAAATGACGCTGCAAAATTCGAAACAGCTTCTTAGCACGACCAGTCGTTAAAGCGGATTCGCGACGCACTTCCTAAGTCACGCTCGCAGTGAAAAGTCGACCGAAGCAAAATATTTGAAGTTTTTCTTCTTTATGTTATTTCAATTTTCTAGATTCTGTCAGGTGCTGATACGTGCGTTTATTTCTCTACCTTTGGCATGGGCAGCTAGTTGGGTAGAGGAACGGTCCAGCACCCCAACAGTGTGTGGACAAAGTGAGTGAGGCTTTGCGTGACAATGAGAAGACCGGATTCTGCAGCGAGAGGCTTAGTCCCTTCAGGTCACGTATCGTACTGAAGGGAATAAATGAAACTGAGCCAATCAGAATAAAGTATGTCGTCGTAAAGGAAGCGTGTTTTAAGAGGGACCTCTGTCTGCATGAACTATTTCGTCATTCTGTTAAGAGCAAACAACACGACTTATCATTTCGAACTGAGCCAAATAAGGCTCTAATAATGGGAAATTCCCAAGGAGGTGTCAGTTTGCTGTAAAGCATAGAAGTGGACGAACAAAAATGGTAAAACGTACATATTCAGTCTATATATGAGTAGGCTATGTTGAATAATTATGATACTAAATTGTCTTTTGTATAGATGGATATTGTACGACGCTCCTGCCTACAACATGTATTCGGACATGCCTTCTGGTTATTTCTGGGGTGAAGACTACTGCGTAAATCTTCCGGATGACTTAGTATACAAGGTGAGCCTACCAGCCATTGACACCATGCATAGTCAGAGGCTTGCGGGGGGGGGGGATAGGTTTCAAAGGGTAAAATGCAAAGCTATTAAGTTACTTTGAGGTATATTGGAAAATGAGTTTAAAGCTAGCCCAAGAAAGATTAATTAAATTTTGAGTCTGAGTGATAAACCTGGTTCAGGTTCGTTTATTCAGTTTTATTCATTAAAAAACTGAAGTCATTAACATATCTGACGTTGCAAAACGATATTATTAAGGCACTATTAAGTATTTATGGCCCTACCACAAGGCCTGAATGGGGGCTCAACATTGATCTTTGGACCTATCCCCCTAAGGTTTAGCGTAACGGCGGCACAGTGCGTCCTCCTAGAATCCTACAAGTTTCGACCTCTGTGAATAGAGAAAAGTATTTTCGGACGGTTTCGGAAAAATTCTGCGTTCTTGCTGCATTTTCCAAATATGTGTTAATCCACCGTGTAAATGATCCCGACCATCGTCTGATCGCATTAAACCATCAAATTTTATGCGTTTCCTAAATCGTGCTTGAATGCTTGGCGCCCACAGAGCGCGAATCTTTTCCATGACATGAACAAATACTCTATATGACTAAGTGCAAAACACGTGTTTCGCGTCGTCCCAGAATCCTACAGATTATTAAAATCCTCGGGAATAAAAAGATTCAAATCCTATGCCAACCAATGAGCAAGGTTGTGACGTTCGTGGCTCTTCGCTAGGCAGTTAGTCACCCTAGTGAAGCCGATGCGAATCCGCGTTCAGTGGGCATCACGCTTAATGGTGGGGTTTACACACTGCGTAAAATCCCAGCGTATTTTAACATATTTGTGCTTAAAAAGACATCTAGCAATACGGACGTATTTACATAAGAAACGGACCAATTTCTCAAAAGCAGAGGCGTCGCTATGGGAATGTGGGGGGAGCTGTACCCCCCCCCCCCCCCCCCCCGAAGAAAGACAAAAGCTAAACTGGGTGCTCCCAGAGCGCCCTGTCAAAATAAAAGAACTAAGCTGGGCGCTCTGACCGCAAAAATTGAGCGAAACTGGGCGCTCGCCCAGGAAACAGAAATAGGGGTCTGGCAGTGCGTCCGATAAAGTCAGTAAGGCTTTAGGGCACCAAGAAACTGAAGCTGCGTTCTTTGTCACGGGAGTTCTCACCGGTGGTCTCCGGTTTTTCTTACAAGCCGTTTTTGCATCCACCGGCGACTACTCACCAGTCTTATAACCTGTTTTTGAATTAACTGGTGTCCGGTTTTACCTCACCGGTGCGGACTAACCAGAACCTGCTCGGGAGCCCGGCTTCAGCGAGGAGTTAGCCAGTTTTCATCAACTCACCAGTGAACAAAAAAAACGCGTTTTAAGAGAGAACCGGACACTGGTGACAAAACACCAGAGGCAGCCCGGAGTGCAACGAACGCAGCTTGAGTTGCCATCCAGCTTTGCACATCGGCGGTTCGGGGGCCTCGAGCGTCTGAGAGTTGGATTGACGTAAAGAGGTTTATAGTCGTTTGGATACGAAGAGATTTTTTACTCACAGTTTGTCACAAGACTCTCAGATCTGAGCTTCCAAGATCGATAAAAGGCAGTTATCAAACTCATTAATTTCAACTTGCAGCGCAGTTTTAACACGATCCGCGCTTAACACAACCCAGTTTTACCATTATCTCGGTTTCAGTAAAAACCAGGATGATATTGCTTTTGGTGCACATATTCAAGAATTTTTTAGTCTCGTCGAAGTTTATGAATAATCGGATTCTTGAGCAATGAGGGAAGATGTAAGGACGGGCCTGATGATTGGATTAAGTCATTTGATGTCGTCTTTTTATACTGTAAATTCAGAACTCCTCTATGCCCTGTTTCAAGTTTTTGCAGGATGATCAGTACTTTTTTCGGAAAGGGTCAAACTGAATCACTATCATGTACGAACTTGCAGCAAAACTGTTTCGGGATTCGTCGTAGTGACCCTTACTTTCATCTGGAATCTAAAGAGACATTCTGATCATAAAGGATTCCATAAAATTTTGCCTGCGGCGCCTTCTTAGTAGTCTACATTAACTGAAAGGGCGCATCATTTCATTCGGGTTTTTAGGCTCCGAATTTCTGGGTTTGGGCAAGATTTTTGAGGGAAGAAATAATGTTTTGCCTGACAAAAAATATCATCGAAGTTTATAAATAAATCGGCTTCTCGAGCAATGTGGGACGATTTAATGACGGGCCTGATGATTGGATCACGTCATTTGATGTCGTCTTTTTTAACTGTACAGAACACGTCATTTCATTCGGGATTTTAGGTTCCAAATTTCTGGGTTTGGGCCACATTAAATGCTAGATTTTTGGGGGAAGAATAATATTTTGTCCGACAAAGATCATATTAAAAAAAAAAATGGCCTGCATCGCTCATTTTCCGTCGATGTGATATGCAGTCTTTATAAACTGATGCCGAGGGTAGTTATGGAAAGTCGAGACATTTTCTATTCATTTATATGATTTTTAATATCCTGCTTGCTAGCTGTCGATATCTCTGTTCCACTATGGTCCGATGTTTTTTTTTGTAACTATACTGTATGGGATGATGTCTCTACGTAGACACGACGCTACGAAGACACGACAGTACATCGAAACGAAAAAAGCGTCAGTACATGGACACGTCACTACAGAGACACGACGGAACGAAGACCGACACTACATGGACACGACGGTACAAGTACCGACACTACATGGACACGACGGTACAAGTACCGACACCACATAGACACGACGGTACAGGTACCGACACTACGTAGACACTTTTTGATTTTCGACGTAGTGACGGATTTTGTCCTCATAGTGACGTGTCCACGTAGTGTCGTTCGACCTACCGTCGTGTCTACGTAGTGTCGTTCGATCTACCGTCGTGTCTACGTAGCGTCGTTCGACATACCGTCGTGTCTATGTAGTGACGCCTTTTCGTTTTCGACGTTGTGACGTGTCTTCGTAGTGTCGGGCCTTTGTTTTTCTTCGTTCTGACGTGTCCATGTAGCGTCGTGTCCCTGTAGTGTCGGACATTTGTGTTTCTTCCATGTCGAAATTCCAGCTTAGGATATTGTCCAGGATTTTTTTTTTTTTTACATGTTGAAGTTCAAAATAACAATAAAGTTTCTGCCTGCTACCCTTTGCCTATGCCAACACTTGGGTAAAAGTGAAGTATAGACACTAGATGACACCCCAACCTTGTCTCTGTTTAAATTTGGCTTCGGCTTGTGCGTCTGCGGGATCTCGATTTCGGGCACTCATAAGAAAGCGAGGACTATGAAATTTTGTACCCGAATAAAGCTCAGGACTGGAAATAGATAGAAACAAGCCCGGTTGCGACCCGGCCCATAGTTTGGAGGAGGGCGGGGGCTTTCCAGAATTCAATCATCAGCACATAGCCCCGAAAGGATGGTCGGGTCCAAACCAAACTTGGTTGGAATTAAGAGCTAGGATTCTAGTTGTCTCTCTTTAGAGGTCCGAACCCAATCCGGCCTCTGTGGGGGGAGCGAGTCCGTAAACTCTTGCCATCAGCCTATCTGGTAGGAGCGCTGGTGGAATTCAAAGATGATACGTGCGTCATTAGCGGCTAAAAAAAAAAAAAAAAAAAAAAAAACTCAGCCACGTGCATATTTTCATCACAGCAGACTGTAATTTAGGGTTTTCAATCGAAAAGCTTGTTCACACGGGACCGAGATAAACGTGTAAACAGCGGCTGACCTGTTTAATACGATGGATCAACTTTTGGGGTTGACGGGAGAATTAAAAAGAAAAACTTCCGAAATTCCGAATATTAACTTTGTTTGTAGCAAAATGTATGAAATGAAAACAAAACATCCTGTGGGTGTGTCACAGTCAAATACAGTTGACAGACTTCAGCAAATAAAATTAATTTAATATTTTCGTTTTTAAATGAGATAAGAAATAATCATCAATAAAATAAATCATACGAAAACAGAATGCAACTTTTAGTGTTGTTAAGTCACTTTTTAGTGAGGGCTGAATAGGAAAATCATGTAAGTTACTAATTTTTTGTTTAAATAACAAAACAAAAATCAAGCATAAACAAAACATCCGCTGATGTACCTTTTTCGAAATTGTTTAGAAATCCTCGGATGCCTAATATAAAAACTATGCTATGTTCAGCATTGGTCTGACAGAATTTGAACGGATTGACCTAATTCCCCTAAATACGGCTTGCATACTGTCCCCTGAGACATCAAAGGTCGCATTCAGAAGAATTCACCTTATCTCATTAATACGCGCCTATTTGGAAAATCGGCCGATGTTTTTTTTTTTCAACCGCTAATTACGCGCGTAAATCAGACGCTGATGGAGAATTGGCCGCTGTTTCTGCCCCGTGTTAACAAGCTATAACTTGATGAAATTCAGGTTAATCCAGTTCAGACCAATCAAAACTTCCAAACAAAACTGTCCAACTAAACTTGGTGGGGTTATGCCTCTTTGGAGGTAAATCCGGCCTCTGTCGTGGGAGTGAGTCTGTAAATTCTTGCCATCAGCCCATCTGCTAGGAGCCCTGGCGGAATTCAAAGATGATATACGCGCGTAATTAACGGTCAAAAGAACAAGAGCAAGGTTTCGATGGGATCCCAAAAATTTGATATTTGGCCTATCCGGGAAACTAAATTCTTTTAATTGTACCTATTAAGATTTTTACTATTACAGTTTATAAACAGATTAATACCAATGGCTAGTCATCTGAGACAACTAAGTTCAGGTATGGATTCAGCATATGTGTGTATACGTCATATCTACTTTGACGAAACTGATCGAAACTTCCTGCCTTACTTCTGCCAAATATCCGGTTTCGACCAGATTCCAGATGAACTACTTGTCGGGGAAAAAAATAAGCTCAAAACGAAATCAGCATATCCCTTTTTCAAAATGGCGGGTTACAAATAAATTACTTACTTACTTTACGCCTATATCGAATCAACTTCAGATGAACTGTAAATTTTAACAAATTTTCCGATTTTGGCCGGATTCTGGGCGAACCATTTGGCCGGCTAGCAAATAGTATTCACATACGGGTTCAGCATGCCTCCTTACCACTACATCGAATCTCTAATCAACTTCAGATAACACTTTTTAAGATTTTCAGGTTTCGGCCGGATTTCGGGCGAACTACTTGTCCGGGTAGAAAACGATAGTCTTATACGGATTCAGCATGTCTCCTTACCTCGAGACCGAAAAATTTAATCAGCTTCAAATGAAGCTTTTACTTAAATTTTCCGGTTTTTGCCAGATTCCGAACGAGCATTTTGTTTCGTCCCTTAATTTGAAGTCCCACCCCTAAATACGGAGCTACAGGGCTCATCTACGATCTTGACCTCATGCCAAGTTTGAATAAAATATCTCAATTCCTTTGATAGTGATCATGCTTATAGACGGACAACTTTTACGAAGTCATAGGTATCACGTCTCTTACGTTTTGGGATTAAAAGAAAAAACACTGTTGGTGCGTATTTTCATTGTGTTGACCGATGAGGATTATAAATCCTTGGGGATGTGACCCTTGGTGACTCTAGGGACAATCAGCAGACCGTGATTTACGGTTTTCAATCTCACTTGACGATATTCAGGATCAGAGGCGTTACTAGCCAAACAAACAAAAAATGGGGGGGGGGGGGAGGTATTTACCAAATGGCCGGTCATTCTACCGACTATTTTTGCCGAAAAAACACTGTTTTTAAGGAATGTTTTGAAAAAAATAGACAGATTTCAAGGAAAACCGACAGTCTTTAAGGAAAATCGCCTTTTTTACTCCTTCTTGCTCCTAAACCAAGGATCATTAACCAGTTCACAACTAAACCAGTTCACCATTTTTTCTCTATACGTCCCGTCCTCAAGCTTTCTATAGACCGAGGATATGGTCGCATGCGGAATCCTAAAATTAAGGGAAGAAATGTTGCTGGTGAATCGTAAGTCCGGTCAGAGCCAACCATCCTACCGTATCTTCCCCACCCCAAACTACTAACCCACGCTGCCCCACGCATGCTCAAGCTCAGAGACATACAATCCGATTCCCACCGTCAAGCTTTCCATAAAACGGCTTACGCAAACCCATAGCACCATCTAGAGTCCGGGTGCCGAACATAACTACAAACATGGGCGGACTCAAACCAAGAAACAAAAGTGAATCTATCTACCGCCTAAATTCGTTAAAACAGAACCGCTGGAGAATTTTAACAGACTGGCGACACTACAGAGACAAAACACGCAGGCGACACTACGTAGACACGACACTACGAAGACACGACACTACATCGAAACGAAAAAAGTGTCAGTACATGGACACGTCACTACAGAGACACGACTGAACGAAGACCGACACTACATGGACACGACGGTACAAGTAACGCCACTACATAGACACGACGGTACAGGTACCGACACTACGTAGACACTTTTCGATTTTCGACGTAGTGTCGTATTTTGTCATCGTAGTGACGTGTCCACGTAGTGTCGTTCGATGTACCGTCGTGTCTCCGTAGCGTCGTTCGATGTACCGTCGTGTCTCCGTAGCGTCGTTCGATGTACCGTCGTGTCTCCGTAGCGTCGTTCGATGTACCGTCGTGTCCACGTAGTGTCGGCTTTTTTTTGTCCACGTAGTGTCGGGAATTTTGTCTATGTAGCGTCGGATTTTGTCCACTTACTGACGTGTCTACGTAGCGTCGCGTCTATGTAGGGGCGCGCACCCTACTGTATCATATATACCATCAAGCCTAGTATACTAAACTAGTGTTGTCATTTTTCTCTGACGGAACCTGTTATATTTGGCCGCAAAAATCTGTGACATCCTGCCGTCCACAAATTTCGGTTATTTCTTTCAGTTTCAATGAGGTTTCAATGAAAAACTCTTAGATTCTAGGTTCCAATTTACTCTTATAAGAAGAGTTAATCATTAAAAAAAAAAAAAAAAAAGAGTTGCATTGAATTTGGTTCAAATGCTTTGAATCGCAGAATTTACAATATTTTGGCATACATATTGGTATGGTCTTCTGAACTGAAATAAAGCAGTAATAATAGTAATAAGTACGATTTCCAATGGCAAACTTTTCATAGTTGTGAATCTGAGGAGAAGTCGAAAACCTGTGACAAATCGCAGAATTCTGCGACCAGTGGCAACTGAACGTTGCAAAAACTTTAGGATGCAGAAGTTTCGGGTACTTTCCATCACAGCAGCGGAGTCTGCTCGTTATACAACTTTTTTATTTCATTTCGAAAACTTTATCCTTTTCCAGGTCTCATCATTACGATATGCAGGGTCTCCATTTGGGTACAAAGTAGATGGAATCCACTTGTATGGTGGATCTTGGTTTGGTGGCTCAGAGATCTTTCTGACGAGTGATGGGAGAGTTACTTTTATGGTCAAGTCTCTCATCGTCACAGGGAAGTCGGCATGGACAATTTATGAGTAAGTGGCTACTTTTGTATTTCTATGACTTAAATTTACCGGTGGAGAGCCTGCGCCTATGGTTTCAGCTACGAGCGAACTGCCAGCACGGGGACGGAGATACTGATTATATAATCGTCATTGACCCCTTTGCCTTGATATCGCGGAAGATGGCCATTCTCTGGTGAATGCGAGGAACTCTCAGACCCTAGGGCACATTTCCTTAATGGGTACGATGCCAAGGTCACTGATGTCCTTGACACCAGGAATAAAACAAAAATAACCAAGATATGCCAATTTTTTATGAGTGCTTTAGCCAAATAAAGGGATCTTTTGAAGAGATTAAACTATATTGTGTTCACCATGTAGGCTACATGTATTTATATTTGACGGTGCAAAACGGATAAGTCAGCTACATTTTATCAGAACTATATTTCGGCCCTTCTTGGCAAGGATCCTCTTCAGTCTCAAGCAGCTCAATCTGGAAAATGAACTTTACAAGCTTCCTGGTCTTGGGAATCCATCTCGTCCGAGACGCCTAGCAAGAACCACGGAAACAAAGACCGCATTGCCAAGAATCTTACATCTCGCGTGCGGTTAAACTTACCCTTCTAGTCTTGAGGCCAACCAAGACACGCATGTAAGAAACACCTGCCATCTAGAGAGTGAAAACGCACTACATGGATTTGTTTTCTAAAAAACTTGCATAACCGGTATCTCTGACCAATCAGCTCTTCGGAAGCAGTTTGCGGGAGCCGAATCCGCCTTGAAAAGAGTCAAACACGGCAATCAGCGCAGTCCCGTTAGGGTGGTTGCATAAGACAACAGAGGAAATTCTCAGAAAAGCAACAGAAGAATCTTGGAAACTAAAGAGGATTGAACGGTTAGAGCCGGAGGTTCCAGCAGCAATATCAATGCTGCCTAGACTGTAAAAAGTTTCTCCGAATAAGGATGCAGTATTTGCTACTGGGATTATTCTTATATCTATTAGGATAAAATTAATCCGAATAAGGGATAATCTTATCTCAATAAAGACAAGATTAATCCCAGTAGCAAATACTGCAAGATTTGTTGTGTAATAGATGGCGACACCTTCGGGCTTCTGGGAATAATCTCATCTTTTTTTTTCAGGAATATAGACTTCAGTGGATATCATGTTTGTGTCACTTCATCCGATGCCACAAATGCTTATCCCGGCTTCTATTCGCAAGAAAGCGACTACGCTTTTGGTGGAAGAAAAATTGGATCAGTTCGTAAAGGTTGTTACTCCTAAGTCACCCTTTTTTAGTGAACCATTTATATACTGATTTGGTTTGTGCAACTTTTTGTGTGTCTTCAATGTAGTATTTATATTAGCTGAAGTTAAAGGAACTAATTTTAGTTTGCAGCCAAATTTAAATTTCTCCAAATTCGAGCCACAAAATTGGAAACAACCTCGACAGTTATTTGTAAAATTTGAGCCACAAAAAAACTTTTTGGTCGCAGGAACACACCCGTGGGCCGCACAAACGACCGCGGAAAGACGTCGGTATCGGATTGGCGACGCACTTCCTAAGTCACGCTCGCAGTGAAAAGTCGACCGAAGCAAAATATTTGAAGTTTTTCTTCTTTATGTTATTTCAATTTTCTAGATTCTGTCAGGTGCTGATACGTGCGTTTATTTCTCTACCTTTGGCATGGGCAGCTAGTTGGGTAGAGGAACGGTCCAGCACCCCAACAGTGTGTGGACAAAGTGAGTGAGGCTTTGCGTGACAATGAGAAGACCGGATTCTGCAGGCGAGAGGCTTAGTCCCTTCAGGTCACGTACCGTGCTGAAGGGAATAATGAAACTGAGCCAATCAGAATAAAGTATCGTAAAGGGAGCGTATTTTAAGAGAAAAACTTCTTGGTCGCAGGGACACACCCGTGGGCCGCACAAACGACCGCGGAAACACTCATTTCAAGCCACAAACACTTTGTGGGATCGTTTTTCCGCGCCTTAGGTGATATTCGATTCTGTGGCTCGAAATTGAGCTGGAAATTCAAAGTTTGCGGCAAATTTAACGGGAATCAAGGCGAACAGCGAGAATAAAGGTAGTCAATCCACGTAGACTCCGCGAACGAAAAATAACGAGAACACAGGAATGCTTCCTAAATGGATTCTGTTCCAAAAACTATTTTCAGGTGATGGAATTGTCTGGATCCGCTTTATTTTTGGTTTTGTTTATTCTGATCGTTTGTACTTAATGTTACATTTTTTTGTTCTGACATTTGAAGTTACCACCATAGACGTACAGAACGGCGTTTCGGCTAGTTTTACCTTGCGGGTCGAGTGAGCGGTACACTATTCTGTTTCCGTGAAAACATTCAGGAATTATTGGGAAAACGTCTCTGACCCAACAAAATAGAGCGTACCATGGTATGGGCTACAACGGTTCCGGTCCTGAGAAGATAAATCGTTTATAAAAAATAACAAATAAAAACAGTCTGCTCTTGCTGAACATCAAACTCACATCACCAGATCACACTAAGTTAAATCAACTAAGAATGTTACAAGCAAAAAAAGAGTGCACCGACAACATGTTTAGACATCGGAACAGACTCATACGTTTTCGAGAACACGGTTTCGGTAGAAAGTGCTAGTATTACCAAAATTGTATTGTCAAATGACAGAACTTATACCGCCTTCCCTTCATGTCGATGAAACTATAGTTGCGTTTTTGCAGATACCATCGTATCTGTTACTACGGTAACTGGATCTACAATTAGTCGTTTTTGCAGTGACCGTGGTATCTGATACAGCTGTCTAAAGTCGTTTTCGCAGTTATCGTGGTATGAGAATATCAGATACCACGGTAACTGCAGAAACGCCTTTTGACCGCGGTATCAGATATCATGGTATCTTCAAAAACACAACTATGTTAACACTTCAGGAGGATTATCGCAAGATCCCGGCACCCCTTTCTACCTACTGAAGCGCAACGTGTTGTGTTATTTTTGTGTTATTACTTGCGTTTTTGCAGGTACCATGGTATCTGTTACCACAATAACTTGATCTGCAATAGTCGTTTTTGCAGTTACCGTGGTAGTTGATACTACGGCTGCTCTGCAAAACGACAGTTGCCAAAATTGCGCTTTTCGAAGTCATCCCAAAAGAAAACTGATATCCAGACTTCCCAAACTTCTTTCCCACCATATGACAAAATCCTAGGCTCTATTGTTGGTGACGATGAAAGTGAGATGATTTTTCAGATACCACGATCAGTTACCACGGTACCTGGCCAGATCCCACGGTAATTGCAAAAACGACGTCAAAACTGAACTATTGATTGATCGAAACCCAAAGAAATGTAATCTGCGAATCCCTTTCCCTGTGGGGGAGGGACATGAACTGCTTATTTCTGTGAATTTTCAAGTCTCGGCGGAGCTTTCCGCTAGCCTACTATTAAACCTTTCCAAGAAAATTGTGACAGCTCGACGACGAGCTGTCGTCGACGACAACGATGTCTCGACGACGAGCAAGAAAATAATCGGAAACATTTTCTGACTGCTTTCCAGCTCGCGACAATCGTCATAACTTCCCGAAAGGCAATATTGCACCCCGGGCCCTTCGCTATGCACGCGTACGGGCTAGCTTGGTATAGGAGCTGACTCCGGTAACCCTACTCTTATTACGACTAGGTTCTGGGGGCTCGGCACTGAAGGTAAAACCAATCCGAAAAGGGCACGCTTGGGAGTAGTACCAGTAAACCGAAAAACGGCATATAGAAAATACTCGATCACGTACTCCGGCAATAAAGAACGCAGCTATGTTAGGAATTTTCCGTGTGTGTACTATAAAATTCTCAGAAAAGTTGAAGGACAGGCCACTACTTTCCATTTCCCACTTTTTCCCCATACCAGACAAAACTGAATGATCTGGACTCTCAGTTCGTAGATCGACTCGAGATAAGAATGAGAGAGGGTTTTCTATTTTTGTCACAAGTAAGCCGCGTGAAAGCCTTTATCACGTAAAATAAACAGTTTTTTTTTTAAATAAAGTGACTGTTGTTTTTATGTTTACATCACAAGAGACAGGAAGCAACACAGTCTTACAACCACAATCAGGGGAATCAAAATGATTGAGCCTGGTCTACATCAAAGAAAATACTCATTCCTCCAACACCTTTCCAGATCAAACAATGCCACTGAAAATGTATAAATAACTCTAAACCGGTTCCTATTCAACTCATGTATACTGGGACGGTTTCTTCTCGTCGAAAAAGCTCTTTAAAATCCAAACCTGGCCAATTCCAATTATTAAAACGGCTAAGGTCTCACCAACCGACCAATAAAACACGCGCTGGTTCAAATCCTCAGCTCGCTTTCGTCCTTGTGACTCTCTAAGTCTGTGGTGGGTTTGGTAGTCAATGACTGTATTCATGTTCTCGTGGATGGCTTGTGACGACGTCTCTAGCTAAAATGAAATTTTCTGTATTAGCATGTGCTGCACTAGCTGCACAGGTTCTGGATCAAGCTGACAGCTTGCAGGGAGTGAGCCCGAGACTACCAAATCCACCTTTACGGTGAAACCCTACAAAAAAGTCAACAGCTTCACACACCATGGATCGGAGATTGACAGCAAAGGAACCTGCGACCTCGACACACAGAAGAGGGTTGACAAAGCACAAGTAGTATTCTGGCAGTTACGGCGTCATCTTTGATCCCGACGAGAGATCAGCATAAACACTAACGTCTGCATATACAAAACGGCTGCCCGATCAGTCCCATTCGATTGTGCTGAATCCTGGTCCATTAAAGCAGCAGCGAGTCATTGAAACTGTTGACCATCGATGCCTCCTTTACATCCTCAGAGTGAGATTTTCAGACAGAGTATCGAACGCTGGAGTCCGCCGTCGCTGTACGAATATAGAAAGAGCCACAGCCGTCATTAAGACCCGTCAATTGGCTTGGTCACCAGTCACGTCCCCCGGCGCCGAAATTAGCGCCTAGTCAAACAAGTTCTCCTAGCAGAACCCCTTCCCTCTTGACGAAGGAGACCGGGTGGTCAGCTCAAGAATCGGTGGACGACCGTCAAAAAGGACATTGAGCCGGTAGGTGGTTTCCACCGCTTCGGCAGAAGGTGGGACAAGTGCTGGCTATATTTCGCCCAAGAGCTGGGGCAAGATACAGGTAACTGGGACACCACCCTTCGGCAACCCATGGACGCCGGGTGAGGCGGCAATCGTCTGGTCCCGTTACAAGTATAAGTAAGTAAGTTGCAGGCACCACCTCCCACATGCTCTACTGGATACAATTCATACACAAACCTAAGCACATGTTCATGACGTCTGGCACAATAACGTATTGATAATGGGTCAGGACATAATGGGAGTTCTGATACGGCTCCCACAATGACATTAGTTATTTAGTGGTAGGCCTATACCGTATAGCCTAGTTGTATACTACTAGTAGTATAACAGTATGTTGTGTTGATGATGATAAGGTGATAAGGTTTTTGAATGTTAGTTTTTACGTTATTTGTATTTTATTAATCGTAGTCTAGCATGTTATTGACCATATTTATCATAAGACGTCGGTATAAATGTCGCAAAATTGTATATATTTGTAGATTGTTCTGTTTTGACGTTATGTTTTGACGTAAAAACAACCCATCGGCTTGTCCGTTATCTGTTTTTTCGATTATCTTGAACTGAACTGAATTGAATTAAATGGCAAAATCGTAACGAGTCGCAACTGCGAAAGGTCGAAAACTACAAATGCTGTAGTAAGTATGATAAGAGGTTAAAGGAATCTGGTGATTCTTTTAAAAAATGTCTAACACCTAACATATCTTTCACAGGGCAAACCTGTACTGATTCGAGTTTTACAATCAGGATTTCAAAACCCTATTCCTTATTAGCTGATAACCTACGTTGCATAGAGCACAATCTATGTGTTGAACGTTTTCCAAAACCTATTCTCCCTGGACACTTCTAGGTACTATATGGATTCTACAGCTGGGCCCTATATGGATGGCCTTACAGAAAAACCTTGATGTTCCAGTTTCAAACCATCCGCTGTCTTAACAAGGTTTCAGAATCTGGGATGTTGCCTAACTATCAAGTACAATCCGTGAACTACTAGACCTTTGTGGACTCATTTGCCCAGTATTGAGAGTATTAAAAGAACCAAAATAAACTGTAAATCGCCTTATTTACATCTAGGCCAGTCCTAGCCACAGATCGCCATCACAGCTGCGATTATAGCCGCAAGCCAGCACGAAAAACGACGAAGAGCATGAACCCTGTTCTAGCACAATCTTCTTCTTATTCAGTTTTAATTTCGATTTTCGACGACAAATCTTCGTCGATAAGTGCCTTGTTTTTTCCATATTAAGTTGGCCAACAAACAAGGTATTTGCCTCTTGTTTTTGTCACACTACCTGACATTCAAAGCTTTACAGAAATTGGGACACATGCCTTATGTTAAGGTTGGGCCCTGTCACAAAATCGGTAATGTAAAACTTAATGTCTGTCTGATCTGGATAATTCCTCCTACTGAGTAGGTGACCTAGTAAATCTAAGGTCGCATCATACCTGTGTCATTGCTGTAGAATGTTCTCCAAGGCCAGGCAGGGGCTGCTCTTCGCCTGCTTGCCAGTCAACGTAAACAAGCTTGTGAGAGAAAGTGGAAAACTCATTGCTAAAGCAGGCCGAGTATGCGCCATCCATCTCAGCTTTAAATGTGTAAGAGTCATACTGCTTCTTAACTGCCTGGTAGAGTACATCATTCTTTGGTGTATGGACTGTCATGTCCACGTCGTAATGTCCTCCTGTTACCACCTGAAAGACAACTGGTGTGAGGATACAGTTATAATCAAACAAGATTCACTAGCTTTTGAACAAACTTCTTCTCTTGATATTTAATTCTAACAACCTTTCCCCTGTTTCCTCCAGACAGGAAAATCTCTTCGTCTCTCGGTCGTACTACTTTAATGGGTATAGCTAAGAAGCTATAATATCTAAGAGACAACAAACTAAACTGGGATGAAGTCTTTTAACATAACAGATAGAGATAAACAAGGGGTCATAAAAGAGAATACTATATTCAAGTTCGGGTTTCCTTCCTTCTGTATCCTGACTAACTTATTGCCACCCTGTAAAGTATCCTTCCTCCAATGGGACAGTTGAAACGAGTTCGGGCCTGCTTCCTGCAGCGACTGGAAAACTGAGTAAAAAGAGCCAGCTTCTCAGTTAGCAAGCCAATTCAAGTCGGGGCATATCATTCAGTCAATCAATCAATCATATTTAATCCGAATAGCTAAAAGCTAGAAAAGGAATACAAATTTACAAAATACACAGACACAGAAGAAACAAATTAACTAATACACTTACAAGAAATTACCAGAAATAAATGATGGGATGAAACTACGTAAAATTGGGTAGAACAATTAGTGGGATATGGGGAACACTGATTGCCAGTGTTCCTCTCGGACCGACGCACGGAAGACGGGAGGGGAGGGGGGAAAAGATGGGCCATCTGGGGACAACACGTTATCTTAGCTCCAAATTTGCTTGAAAGAGTATTTCTACATCAGTTCAACCAACTTTATACTGCAGTGTTGTACCCTCAGTCAATGTAAGTAATAAATAACCTGTTTAGTTATTGACCTACGAACTGAGTATCGCCTTCGAAAAGACTTGGTTAATTAACATACACAATCAGTCGCAGAGATTGTCATGCTCGCCCGCTACACTTAACCACACAACTACCGTAACTACCCCCCCCCCCCCCCACACACACACACACCACAGCACACATATGTCTTCATCATACTGATCACTATAAGATGTGTTCCAGGCTTATGTCAGGGGTAATACGTGTCTTAAAACTAGACAAGGTTGGAACAGTGATGGTAACCTAGAGGCTTAGACGTAAGGTAGAGGTTGTAGAGGCTTAACTGTCTGCCATCCAATTGCAAATATATTATTATTATATTATATTATTACTATTATAACTTTTACATTCTAAAACTCAAATAAATACGAGAATTCAAAACATTCTGATTCCTGACATTAATAGTTTCCAGACAAGTAAATCCACATCTCAAAACCCACATAATTCATTAGGCTACATCTCATGGGTTTATTTATTTTAAATATTTTTTTTTTAATTAGGCTACTGGTTGAGATCTGAAAGCTACCGCTAATCCATTTGCTAATATTTAAAGAATGACATCAAGTTGTCCTTCTATAATTTTCTATTTGTTGTTAATCTTGTTTCTGTTCGTAATTTCTGGAGGTAATGCAAAACTCTTTTAATTCTTCGTATACTGTAAACAAGCACTTACAGAGTACAGAAGAAACAGAGCAATGAAGAGCAAAATATCCAACATAACAGACCTCAGTACTCTCCACACACTCTCTAGGTTTGATTCTGAACATATTTCTTCACTACAGCAATGGTATTTCACATCGGATGGAGAAGAAATTAAACCGAAAACACCCATTTCGATAAGTAAGTAAGTAAGTAGGCTAAGGTTTATTCGACAAAAACTTGCTAGCAAGCTAATTTGAATGCTAATTTAAATGCTTAGAGCCAATTTTGATGCTCCAGCAGTCTTTAAGGAACAACTATGAATGTGATTGTCAAACTTTACCACAATAAGTAGATGAAAAATAGCACTATCAAAAGTTAAATAACATATAAAAAGCATTGAGTACTTACTGGATCATGACTGGACCACACACATTGAACCAAACCTCTGTTTTTGTTTTTTCTGGTTCAAAACAGTAAATAACTGAATCCCCACCCACTAAATAGCCTACCTTGTCAGTTTTGTTAAAATTTTGGAAGAAGTTACTGATAGGAAAAAAAAATCTAGGAAAAATAAGCAACATTTTTTTAGCATTACCTAAAATCAGCAAATTCACATTACAAACTATGGCGCTCTATATGGCAACCCTGCTGCTTATGGCGCTCTATGTGGCAACACTGCTGCTGTTCAAAGTTAACTTTCTTCTTTGATGTTCGCCCTCTGCAGGGACAGGGTTGCCTTTACAGCTACGTAAATCAGGTTGGATGAAAGAGCAGAACGTCTCATGTTTTCTTTGCCTGTCCCGGCACTTTTTTTTTTGGCTTTCTGGCTTGGAAGTGGCGTCCCTCCGTTTTCATATTTGAACATGTAATAACCATCTCGGACAGCTATCGGACATTCACTAATGGTAAATCAATCGTAAAATACTTTGTTTTATATTCTTTTAGTCATGAACAGACCCAACCAAGTTGTGCGAACAGGCTGAAAACCTAAATAATACCTGATTAATAAATAAAACCAGAACAAATACTATGTCCGAGGTATCTGGCAATGACTTGGATGACTTTTTTTTTCGATAGGCCTACTAGATATTTACTTTACGGAATCGCCCCGTGGATGTTCTGTTCTGTTACTAATCGCATATGAAACCCATCTAGTTGACAAATGTGGAATTGGATGTGTTGTGGACAACGGAAAACGCTTGAAGGTCGAAGACTTTTTAGTTTTAACAAACAATTTAAAGTTTAATCGAACAGGTCGAAACAGAAGATCCAACAGTCTAGTAACATATCACTTATTTCACTTAAATATTCCTGAAAACCTGATAAAAATGAGTTGTTTCATTTGTCCAGTATCCAGGGATGACCAATTTCATAGAACGAACTTATTCTTTTGGACTTGTGGTACCTCTATGTGCTTGTCCCTCTACGCTTGAATATTCACCAGCTAAAAATGTAAACTATTGCCAAAAAAGAGAATAAAAATATCAGATTTATTGCAAGACATTTCCTAAAATCATTTTCCTACTTTCTACAGGCGTAACTTCTTCGATGTTGCATCTTTAGCCCTGGAAATGCAGGACTTTGTTTAAATTCAAATTCTCCACATCTCGATGAATTTTGTTTTGTCAAATATTCCTTCAGCCCAAGCTGACTAGCAAAGGAAGCTACCAAAAGAGTTACCTATGGACCTGAGCCCTCCATTCCCATCTCGGAAAGTAGGTGGAAGACAGAAATTCGGGAATGGATGAAAAAACAGGTAGACCAAAGGTGGAAAAACCGCGTGGATTGTCGAGCCACGCGAAATTTAATACCCACGCGCAACGAGGCGCTGACTAGAAGGCTAATCGCCATGAAAAAAGATGAAATCCGGGGAATCATCCAGGTTGTTACTGGAATTGGAAACCTTGGAAAACATAATTCAAATACAGGAAAAATTGAGTCTCCAATATGTACCAGATGCGGAGTAGATGAAGAGACAAATATCCACTTTGTCCAAGAGTGCCCAGCATGGACAAGGCAACGTTTGGAAGTTGATTTACACGAGGTAGTGAGGAAAGCCAGATTAAAGGAACTGTCCAGGTACCTTCAGTTAACAGGGAGGCTAGACAGGTTTTAAGGTAAGAACGCGAGAAAAAGCGGTCGAATGAGTGATTTTTTTTTTATCGACTGTTTTGGTAGAGTGATGTTTTCATCAATTGTATTATAGAGTGATCTTCCGCCATCAATTGTGAATTGGGGGATTTAGACAATGGGCCATTTGTGGCCTCAGTTTCGGCTGGAGTGTCTGGCCTACCCCACAGAATAAATAAAAATAAGCTGACTGCAATCGTATTTGACAGTGCAAAGCGGATACGTCAGCTGAATTTTATTGGAGCTATATTTCGGCCTTTCTTGGCAAGGGTCCTCTTCAGGCTCAAAGCCACTCAAGCTGGAAAAACGAAACTTGTGGGAAAACAGACTAAAATTCTAGCTTATCTTTAAATATCTGACTTCGAAATTCCTTTGTGAGAGTTGCTTGGAGTTACAAAGGTAGCTGTGATTTGCTGCTTGACTGGGTTGTTGATCAGGTAGAGATTTTTTTTTGGCTTTAATAAAATTCAGCCGAGTTATCCGTTTTACACTGTCAAATTTGGTTTGTTGTGCAAGCAGTGCACACTCAAATTCTTCAGATGAGTCAGAATATTCTAATGTAGGCTATTCAATATGAGATGCAAAAATGAGCTGGCTGTTCAGTTTTACTTTAACACAACAGTTTTCTAGAGTTTCTGCAGAGATGGTCACTACAGATAATTTTGGGTAAAACCTAGAAAAATTCCGGTAAAATTTCAAAGTGGCCCCCAAAGATGTAGGGATGCCCCTGGATATCAGTGTGTCAATGTGTCATTTACTAATTTCATTGATTTTGATATGTTAGCCCTATTCAATAGATACATAAATAATAAATATAAATAAACTCTTTATTTCCATAATAGCACGTGGCTAGCGGCGGACGTCATACGTTACAAAAATAAAACGATTTATACTATATACAATTAATTAACATTTCAGACGTCTAACGTTTTTCCCATCGATTCGTCATTGAAGTGGCCCACGAAGTAAGGGACGAAGGACGATAGGTATCTCTTTGAAGATTTTCGAGGCTGGGGACAGAGGAGTTGGCATCTTGAAGTGAGGATTCCTCGACGAGTCCTCGGCCCACTGCTGCGTGCCTCTTGAAAATCAGGCAGGATTTTACGGTGAGCCTCGGACTGCAGGCATTGTTTCCCGAAGCGCATGGTGAGGTCGTGACGCCTTTCAGCCAGCCTTTGCAGCCTCAGTTTTTGCAGGCTGTCATCATAGGACATGTAATTAGCCCCAAGCATAATTTTACATGCCCGTTTCTGGACATTTTCAAGTTTTTCGGTTTGCACAGCAGTTAGTCCTGGATGCCAAGCTGGACAGGCGTATTCGGTCTGGGACCGGACGTACATGCAGTATAGCCCACGCATAATTGAGACGTTGATGTTGAATCGGGTAAGGCATGCAAACGATTTCAGACATAGGGCAGCCTTTTGGAGAATGGATTCAACATGCGGATCCCATTTAAGGTTGCTTTTGAAAATCACCCCCAAAATTTTTATTTGATCCTTGATGTCTAGTCCAATATCGTCTTGCGGGGGGATCGCAGATTTTAAGAAGCTAACTTGTAACACATGGCTCTTTGTTTCGCTAACAGTAAGCATGACATCTTGAAGGTCGTGTTTTAGCTTAGAAAATATAGATGAGATGGTGATTTGCTCTGCGACCCTAGTTGAGGTTCGGAATGAAATGCTAGACAGGTCGTCGGCGAACTTGTAGCGACTCTGTGATTCTGCTAGGACGGAGTTGAACACGATCAGGAAAAGTAGCGGTCCTAATTTTGTCCCTTGAGGGGCTCCACACCAAATTTCAGCAAATTCAGATACTTCTTTGTCTCCGAGCGCGACACACTGCCTCCGTTTGTGCAAGAAACTGGCTACCATACGCAAAAGAAACTGCCGAGCGCCCATTTCTTTCGCTCGGTTGATGGCTACTCGGTGATTAAGGCTGTCGAAAGCCTTTACGATGTCACTGATTAGCACTTCTGCGTATGCCTCATCTTTCTCGAGATGTCTCATCAGATCATCAATGAGGCTTACGAGATAGTGGGTGGTGTTGTGTTCGGGCCGGAACCCAAATTGCCGGGGATCTAAATTTGCTTCGATGTCTTCGAATAGATATTCATAAATGAAACCTTCAAACACCTTAGAAAGACACGGTGTTTTTGAGATAGGGCGCAGGTCGTTCGGCGAAAGCGGTTTTTTTACTTTGGGAATAGGAGTGATATAGGCTGACTTGAAGCAGTCAGGAAATGCACCATCAATGAGACATTGGTTGAAACAGGCTGCCAGAATGGGACCAAGTTCCTCGGAGCACGTAGCTATCAGCTCGATAGGAATTTCTAGGGGGTAGTTACTCTTCCTGGTGTCTAGTCGTTTGAGCTTCTCGCATACTGCTTCTGGGTGAATGATCGGGATTTCTTCGACGGGTCCATTTTCAGGTAGCTCGGCTAGAGGTGGGTGCGTGCGACAGATATTTGCGAAGTGCGAGTTGATCTGGTTAGCACTTACGGGTTCACCATCAACTCCATAAATAGTTGTCTGTTTTCTATTTTGTCCCATAATTTCCTGAACTTTTTGGTGGAATCTAGAAGGATTAGATTTCCATAGCTTGTTCACTACTTGAGCACCAAATTCCTTTTTTGATTTCTTTACTTTAAGGCAAATCACATTGCACATTTTCTTAGCCTCCTCACGATATCCCGACTTATAGAGCTCATTTCTCGTTTTTATGAGGTTCTTCATCTCTTTGGTGACCCATGGCTTACTTTGTGACTTAACCAGTATTGTCTTTTCAGGAAATACTTCTTGGTACTCATGGAAAAGCTGCGCGGCGACTTCTTGCATCATGTCGTTGCCACTCTTCATAGCAAGAACCGTCGACCAATTTTTCCTAGTGAGCCACTCGCGGTAAATCTGGATCTGTTCTTGTGTACGCGGGCGATACTTCACTACTGATTTCGATCTGTTGGGGGGTTTTCTGTTGGGCTCCCATATTACAGTAAGATGATCACTCATGCCGATAGCCGGGAGTGTGTAGGGGGGGCTGTAGAATTCTTCAGTGTTTGTAAATATGAGGTCTAGTGCTTTATTTTCGCGTGTTGGGACTTTGACAACTTGCGTCAATGAAAGCGAACTAGACAGCCAATTGGTCTTCAAGTCATTAAAATCGCCCATGATTTGAATTCCGGCGTAAGGAAATTCCGATCTGATGTAGTCTACAGAATGCTGTAAGTAAAGTACAAGTTCCTTCCGGAAAGATGCTCGTGGCGGGTAATAAACTACACCAAAGATAATGGACGATACTTCTTTCGGTAGGTATCGTGGTCTTGTCCAGAGCCAAAGAACTTCATGCTCAGGTTTTCTGGGGACAGGTATACTTAGAGCTCGGCTAGGAATCGTCGAATTACATAGAAAACCGACTCCGCCTCCATGGCTTACGATGTATCCGTCCTTATCCAATCTTGGGAGTAGATACACATCATACCCATTGACCTTTTCCCGGCAATTTGTTACTTTATCAAACCATTTCTAAACAATCAAAATTAAAATTTCCTCTCATCAAAAGGTTACAGAGTTGCTACAAAGCTAGTGGTACAGGAGGGGTACCTGACCTCGTTTTTACACTGCCTCGAATGTTGCCGCGAAAATGTTAAAATGAAATGTACAAGCTGTCCTGACAGTTGGAGGCAAAATAGACTTTTTTCAACAGGGATATGGCCAAAAATATTCAAATTGTGTGCCTTTTCTTTGTTTTTGAAGCTACTTTGAAAACGGATTTTCTGGCTATTGACTTTAGTGCCTACTCTACCTTTTCATCATTTTGTCACAGACAGGTTTTCGAGCTAAGATTAGAATGAGTTGATCCTATTTGAAAAGAAAAATATGTTTAACTAGAAATATTGAAGCAATATTTATTTTTCCAATATGTAAACCATTCAATAAGCTTCAATCTAGTATTTCTGTCATTCCTTTTTAAGACAGATAGATTATTCTGAAGGAGAAAATTCTCCAGAAATTTGAAATCTTGTCTGAGGTTGGATACCCCTCCTGTTTCTTCTGGTTAGTTGAGTTTTGCAACTTTTGGCTATACTATTTTTTTTGCAAGTGGTGTGACTTGTTGGGACCAGTAAAATGAAGGGTCTAATTTGAATTCTTCGATCACCATATTAGAATTCCGATGTGTTTGAATTACAATGTTTTACTTTAGCTGATTTGGCACCCTTGTTTACTTTGAATATATGCCTTTACTACAGGAGGGGTACCTGACCTCGTTTTTACACTTCTACCTTAAATGTTGCTACGAAAATGTGCCTAAAAAAACAGTTTGTGTGCCTCAAAAAAGTTTTTCTGCAGCCCACAAGTGTAATTCCACGACCAACAAGATTTGTGTTACTTGAATTCGACTAACAACTGCTGAGGTGATTCTTGATTTTGTGGCTCGATTTTGGCGGGAAATTCAAATTTAGCAGCAAAATAATATCAAAACAATAAAATTAAAAGCTTTCTCAAGTATGTAGACATACAAATGAGGATCCTTTTTGCATGGAATGGTACAAGAAGAAAGCCTGGAGTTCTATTTATTAAGATTTTTACATGAACATTATTTCTATTTCAAGGTAGCTACTAAAAAAATAACTTTCAAATTCTTATCTTTTGGTAATAGGACCATGATTCTCCTGAACTTTAGCTTTGGTTTGAGTTCAATAATACCTCACTAACTTGCTGCTAAGTACCCCAATTCTCGATTAGACAAACACTAATTCCTATGGGAGCACACCGGCAGCATGCTGCCATGTGTTAAAAAATCTCCTAATTTGGCGCCGTAAATATTCTGAGAATGATGATGTCACAGAGGATGTTGGCTAAATGAATGGCTGCCGCCATCTCGTCTTTTAATATTTATTGAAACTGGGTGTTAGTTTGTATCATTGGGAGCAGCCGCACATGGATTATAAGAGAAACTGGGAATATGATTCTCAAGCTTGAAGAACAAGCTATTTACTGGTGGATTTACACAATGGATATTCAGTCCTTGGTATCAATAAATTCTTTCTAGGAAAGTTCAGGTAGGTCTTTTTTTATACCTGAATTTCCATGCAAGTATTAATATGATGATAAAAGCTGGCTAGGACATATTAGTGCAGGTCTTATTAAATCTAGGATTTAGTGCTGAATACAATGGTGTATTTGAAATATTTTTAGCAGCTGTTTTAGACTGAAAAAAAATGAAAAACAAATGTGTTAAATTCCCAGCAATTCATTTTTTGTTACGGAAAACCGGCAATTTGGTTTCCACATGTGGTCCACAACTGTGTCACGGAAAAACGCCTGATGTTTGTCATATTTTTTGGTTCCTTTTTAAGCCAGATAGATTATTCTGAAGGAAAGATTATTCTGAAGGAATCTGAAATCTTGTCTGAGGTTGGATACCCCTCCTGTATTTCTTCGGGTTAATTTCTCCAAGAAATGAACTGGTATTGCAGCCTTATGATAGCCAAACTTAATCTGCCAAGGCTAAATAGATAAATACTGGAGCTTATACTATTTCCGTCAGAAGTTAACCTGTCTATTACATTAGTCAGCTTTGGTTGTCTTTTTCTCACCACAGAAATTTCCAAAAAAAGTCAACAATATATCAAAAGAAAGCCATCTTCTTCTTCTTCATCTTAGGTTTTCTTACGAGATAATAGTGTGCAGGCTCCATTGCCAGTATATGATTTTCTGTGATGACCCAAAAATATTCTGGGGACTTTGTTACCGTTATGGCCGGTCATCAGAATTTTGTTTCCATCACGTAATCTTTGTTTAACCAAGGTGGACTTGGAAAAACATGAAAGCAAACTGTATGATTGTTAGAAAAAAAATGGATACAATATTTGAAAAACATTTAGTGTTTTAAACAGAGAAGATCTTTGTCTTTTTGGCCTGTTTTTGACTTCCAGAAATTGACGTTGACTCTCTTGTACTGTAACAATGCGGGATGCCGTGATTCTATTTCCGTCAAAACAGTGCCTAAATATCTGAATTTAGAAAGATTTATCAGTGAATATGATTTTAAACACACATCTTTCAACAGGTTTAACTATTTTAGACAGGTTGTAGTGCATCTAAGGTACATCTAAGCTAGAAAACTAATTCCCTCGGGTGCTGACGGAAATAGAAACCAACAGAAATAGTAAAGGCATTTAAATAAAACAGTGCAATACCAACCTGAAATTCCACAGTGCTAGTTGTCCCTTTTGTAAGCTCTTCATAGAAGCACTGTTTATCTTTGTCTTCAAGTTCGAAAGTAAGCTCTACACCTAGGCAAATGCCACAAAGGGCAAGCATAAATATTCCAAATCTTAACATTTTGATCCGTTTTCTTCTAGTTCGCGATAGCGTCATCAAGTGAGTGATAGAGATAGTGATAGTGAGACGTAGTGTAAGAGGTAAAAATAGTAGTATCCATTTCATGCATAAAATAAGGACACCTCTAGTTGGAAAATATAAGAAATTGTCGTATAAATATACAAAATCTGAATATCCAATCATACTTATACACCTCGCGGTCACCTAGTTGGCTACTTTAAAAAAATCCTATAGGAAAAGCCTGCGTTGCCGACTAGTTGGCTATCAGAAAAATCCGCATAGGATTTTTGTTTGTGTTCCAACTAGTCCGCCACTGTAAGAAGTTACGTATAGGAAATCTCGCGTTGCCGACTAATTGGTTACGAGAAAAAATTGTATAGGATTTTTGTTTGTGTTCCAAATAGCCCTTCCACCGTAAAAAATTTCGTTCAGGAAATCCCGCGTTGCGAAACAGTTGGCTAAGAGAAAAATCCGTATAGGATTTTTGTTTGTGTTCCAACTAGTCCACCACTGTAAGAAATTTCCAATAGGAAATCCCGCGTTGCCGACTAGTTGGCTACGAGAAAAATTCGTATAGGATTTTTATTTGTGTTCCAACTAGTCCGCCACTGTAAGAAATTTCGAATAGGAAATCCCGCGTTGCCGACTAGTTGGCTACAAGAAAAATTCGTATAGGCTCTTTGTTTGTGTTCCAACTAGTCCGCCACTGTAAGAAATCCGGTAGTTATCACGAATTTGGTAAGAGAATTTACTGAAATTATTTGGTAATGTTTCGATGCCGGAACTATTCGGCATACTTATGGAGATTCCGTTATTCCACAGAATCCCAAATTATTGGTTCGAAATTATTCGACATCACGATTGGGATTCGGTAATTTATTCAGTATAATTTCCAGGACTGGGAAGTTAACCACGAATCCTGACTTTGTTCCAATTTCGACGAAAGTATACCGAACATGAATGTTGTTCGGTAGTCTTTCAATACCAAAACAATTCGGTATAATAACCGGGATACGGTAGTTATACAGAATCTCGAACATGCTCTCGGTCTAAACTTATTCGGTATAATAACTGGGATTCGGTGACTTATTCGTTATAATTGCCAAGATTCAGAAGTTACCACGAACCTCGAAACTCAGAAGAGGTCGAGTGAAGCACTGGTCGCAGACAAAATGGATGATCTATGATATCATCGATAATCCTTACTTTTATTTTGGATCTCAAAAAGAATATCTAATCATAAATATTTCGAAAATTCCGCCTGCAGCACGTTTCGTAATATTCTCTATTTTTTGGAAGGGCGCGTCATTTGACGGGGGTTTTAAGCCAGTTTTAGGATTGAGATTCCGAAACATTAAAAGGCTAGAATTTGGATAGAAATTAAATTTGGCAGGAAAAAGCAAAAAAAGTTTCGCCTGCGGCGCTCACTTTATGTGATTATATGTAGTATATTCACTAGACTACAGTTGCTGCCGGAACGTCGCTCCGTCCGGTTTGTGGAACTTCATAGAGTCTCGGTATTTAATCAGCGGTAAAGGATAGAATTTGTAAAAGAAGCAGTTAAATTTTCGCCTTCAGAAAAAAAAATAATGGATTTCGAAAATTTTCGCCTGCGGCGCTCGATAGGATTTTCTATTGACTATAATACGTAGTAGCTGTTACTGCAATCATACCCGGCAATATGTTGTCCATGTGCGCTTCACCAAAACACCGCCTAATAGCTGGCTTATAGTCGTTCATGCTGCCTTTTATTGTTACTCTTCCTACTGAATCGTTTCTGAAAGATTTTTGAAAGATTCGGTAAAATTTTGGCTCTACACCCCCCCCCCCCCCCCCCCCCCCCACCGAAAATGCACTTGTGACGTCCCTGGTTGTATCCTTTAACTGAATACACTGAATTATTCAGATTTTGCTAAGGGATTTTTCGATTTTCCACTATCTGCTCTAGTAGTGATATTCAGAATATCTACGGCCGTCCCCACAGCGCAGTTTCTACTATGACGTGGAAAATTTGATTCTCAATACAAATGCGACGTTTCCGTGGCCAGCATTGAGCTTGAATATTTTCATAAATCTTTTTAGTCAACCATACAACAAACAAGCGCAAAAAGGTACGACAAATCCGACAGGGAAAGTCCACTATTCCAAAATCGATTATTCGTGAACAGCGGAGAAACGAAGTAACGCATTTTCATCGGGTCTTCAAGCCTATTTAAGTGAATAAGTGATGTATAACTAGGTTGTCCTATCTCATCACTTGTCAGTTAAGCTTTAAAGAATGCGAAGAGGGACCCGGGGGCAACACCGCTGCCCCCCCTCCCCCTATGCGGTTTCCGCGAAATGACGTCTCTGGCCAAGTGGCAACTGGCAAGTATCCTGCCTAAGCGTGAAAACTTCCCAGCTTATTTATTTCGGCCATAAAAATGCTCACAGCTTCCTCAACGGCCGTTCAACAATTATAAACACACACGATACAAAGCGTAAAAGGATTGTGTGAAGAAAAGTCAAGACTTCCAGCTGTCTGCACTTCTGGATTACCGTGAACATCCGGATTATCATGTTACGACAATCTTCAGAAGAAAGTTAGTGGTAAATATGACTTTTCAACCTCCAGAGAGGTAAAAAATAATAAAAGAAAAAGAAGAACGAATTCTATCGCACCATGCATATAGGAACAGAAATGTGTAGTTAAGTTATATTATGACAATGAGTTTTGTGGACGTTGATACAACAATTTGATTCAGCGAAAGCTGCAAGTCCACCAACAAGTCTTTCAAGAAGGGGCAACAGGTCTAACTAGTGTTAGTTGTGTTAGGTGTAATGTGTTTTGTGACAGATTTTACAAACAAAACTTGTGCTTGTTGGGATCCCAAAACGTAAGTGGAGGGATACCTATGACATCGCAAAAGTTGTCCGTCTGTCCGTCCGTCCGTCCGTCCGTCCGTCCGTCCGTCCGTCCGTCTGTCCGTCCGTCTGTAAGCACGATAACTCTCGAAGGGAATGAGATATTTTGATGAAACTTGGTGTGAGGGTTCGTTGGGTCGTCGGACCAGTCAAGTTCGTAGATGGGCTTTGTAGCTCTACATTTAGGGGTGGGGGAGGGGATTCAAATTAAGGGACAAACAAAATGTTTTGAAACAGCTAATGTGATAGTCGATTATGGGGTAAGAAGACATGCTGAACACGATGGTGAAAACCATTTTGTCATCGGACAAGTAGTTCGCCCGGAATCCGGCCAAAGCCGGAAAGTTTGTTGAAAGTAAAAGTTTTATTTGAAGTTGATTAGATGTTCGATTTAGGGGTAGGAAGACATGCTGAAGACGATGGTGAAAATTATTTTCTCGACGGACAAGTATTTCGCCCGGAATCCGGCCCAAACCGGAAAGTTTGTTGAAAGTAAAAGTTTTATTTGAAATTGATTAGATGTTCGATTTAGGGGTAGGAAGACATGCTGAAGACGATGGTGAAAACTATTTTCTCGACGGACAAGTATTTCGCCCGGAATCCGGCCCAAACCGGAAAGTATGTTGAAAGTAAAAGTTTTATTTGAAGTTGATTAAATGTTCGATTTAGAGGTAGGAAGACATGCTGAAGACGATGGTGAAAACTACTTTCTCGACGGACAAGTATTTTGACCGGAATCCGGCCCAAACCGGAAAGTTTGTCAAAATTAAAAGTTTTATTTGGAGTTGATTAGATGTTCGATTTAGGGCAAGAAGACATGCTGAACACTTTTGTGGAAACAAGTTTCTACCCGGACATGTAGTTCGTCCGGAATCCGGCCAAAACCGGAAAACTGTTGGAAGTCAAAGTTTTATTTCTAGTAGATTAGATAAGCGATTTAGGGGTAAGAAGAGATGCTGAGTCTCTGTATGACAATCATATTTTACCCGGACATATAGTTCGACCGGAATCCGGCTGGAATCGGAAAATTTGTTATAAGCTAAATTTCTGTTTGAAGTTGATTAGATGTTCATTACTGGGGAAAGAAGATACCCTGATTTCGTGTTTGAGCTTTCTTTTTTCGCCGGACAAGTAGTTCTGGAGTTCGGCCGGAACCGGGAAATTAGCAGAAGTGGCAGGAAGTTTTCGTCAAAACAGATATGATAGGGGTAAACACACATGCTGAATCCAAATCTGAACTTGGTTTTCTCAGGTGATTAGCTATTTTGCCTTAGTCTGTTTCTGAATTTTAATTGTAAAAATGTTCAAGGAGTCTGGCGAAGACTGGATCTGGCTAAGACAAGACCCTGTTGTCTGGATCAGATATTGAATTTTGGGATCCCATCGAAACCTTTGGTCTTGTTTTTCCCCGCGTTTAAACCAAGCTGCGCACTGTTTTCAAGTTTTGACGTCGAACCTTCGCTTCGGTTCCTCCGAAGGCAGGTTGTGAGTTGTAAATCGTTTACAAGAAAATCGCCAGTTTCGTGGGTAAAATACTGGTATTTTCGGAACACAGTTTTTTTGAACTGAGCCACTTTATCGCTAATATAACATTCTAGTAAGAGTTGTGCTTGACAAGCTCTTCACCAGTACGTCTAGTTACAGATCGGAAAATCTATGAGCGTGTTCCACCCTACTTACCGTAGTTACTACGCATGACGTCACGGACTTTGGCTTCTTGACGTTAGGGCTGGAACGAACTGTTATATTTTCGGTAAAATATCGTGCCACGGGCTAATCACGTCAAAGAGATTGTAGTTACCACGCTCACAAGCGCGGTAAGCAATAGTTACTATTTCGAGAAGGTTGGAACGGTCAGCGTGGTCACATCCAAACATTTTTAGACTGAAAATCGGAAGTAGAATAACATAGTAGCGTTTTGATCTCAGTTCTCCTCGCGCTCATCTCAATTCTCCTATTTCGCGATTTTTTACTTTTGATATTAAGCTACAGTACAGGTATGCTTATGTGAACGTTTGTTGGCAGTGGACTTTGCCATTTCCATGCACTTGTGTTTAAATCTAACTGCTAGTTAGCCAGAGTAGGTAATTAAGGGCATCTGAAAACACCTGTATAGGTATTATACATCTGCATTTTACTACTACCACCAACTGCACTGTTCACATTAAAGTAACTGTTCACATAATCATACCTCTACTATAGTTCTCCTTTTGTTGCGTTTTTGTCAGAATCGAGAACGGGGAAAGCCTCACAATTCTGCAGAATCGAGAAGCTGCTTCGATAGTCACTTCTCGTTCTCCTTCCTGATTGGTGAACAAAGGGCGGATGTTCAATCTGTATAAATAGGTACTAACCGATAGCTAAGTTAGTATTTTTTTTAAAGCGAGAAGAGCGAAAACAGTAATTTGTACGAGAACTGAGAAGCGAGAACTGAGTTCGGATCAAAAACGCAACTACTGTTAAGGTGCGTTTTTTCGGGTGTAGTTTCACTGTAGTCCGACTACTTTTGATGTGGTTCTGAAAGTATAGTATGTGTAGCGTTTTATTTGTCCTTCCCACGTGATGTACTTTCATAACTAAACCAGGAGTACGTCAAACTACATCGAAAGTACATCCGAAAAAAAAAACAAGAAACTTTAGTGTTTAATTTTGTTTACCACAATTAGTTTACTAAGACTGTTGGTATGTTTGACTGCCTGTACCAGGGTGTAATCTGGAACTGTGTCACCTTAACGTATTCCTGGTGCAATATGTCGAAGGACCATCCTTGAACGCTCGGTCATCGGTCGTGTTAAGGATGGGGGTCGATAATCTGTGTATCACACCCGTGTCGTTAGGATGGGAAACACGAGTTTATCCTCTAAACTCATCCTCCAATGGCAACCGAAGGGATCCAGATAGAGAAGCGGGACCGAAGAAACTGCTTCATCACACCTAAAACCGCAACTCCCTCCTGTCTATCAAGTACGAATGGGAAGCTGCCTGGGCAGCGGCTGATATTACAGATAACCAGAGGCGTCACTAGCCTTTTACCTTTGGGGGGGGGGGACGTCCGGTCTGTGCCGATGGACTCAAAAATGTGCCGAGAAAAAACGCCGTTGCCGCTTCGTTGCAACGGCGTACATTTCCTGCCAGCACAGAATAGAACCGGGGTAAAACTAACTGTAATGCATCAGTTGAGATTATTCCTTTGATGTAATTTCGTATTTTAAAGTTCACACATTTGGCTTTTCATTTTAGCCTTCGCTAAAAAGCGAAGCTTCCAACGACTGTACCAAGAACAAGTTAAACTAAGCGCCGCAGTCGAAATTTTTTAAATCAGCCTTTTTTCCGGAAAAATTTAGCTATACCTACCATACAAGTTCTAGCTTTTAACGTGCTTCAGCGAATTTCAATCCTAAAACACCAAACTAAATGAAACACTGTTCTTCTAAATAAAGAATACTACAAAATGCGCCGCAGGCGAAATTTTGTGTAAACTAACTGTAACGCATCAATTGAGGTTATTCCTTCGGTATAATCTCGTATTCTAAAGTTCACATATTCGGCTTTTCATTTAACTTTCGCTGAAAAGCGAAGCTTCCAACGACTGTACCAAGGCAAGTTAAACCAAGCGCCGCATGCGAAATTTTTTTAATCTATTTTTTTCCTGAAAATTCAGCTATAGTACCCAGGGGCGTCGCAAGGGGGGGGGGGTGCGGGGGGTGCAGCACCCCCCCACCTTTTTGAGATTCGGTAAAATTTTGGGCCGGAGGCCCAAACGTTTACTAAAATTGTTCGGTATTTTTTCGATTTACGGGCATTCGGTAGTTATACAGACTTCTAAATAGGCTATCTGTACAAATCTCTTCGGTATAATGATCGGGATTCGGTATAGTTGCCAGTATTCGTTAGTTATCACGAATTTGGCGAGAGAATTTACTGAAATCATTTGGTAATTTTTCGATGCCGAAACTATTCGGTATATTTATGGAGATTCCGCAGTTACACAGACTCCCGAATAAGCTATTGGTTCAGAATTATTCGGTGTCATGATTGGGATTCGGTAATTTATTAAGTGTAATTTCCAGGATTCAGAAGTTAACCACGAATCCTGACTTTGTTCCAGTTTCGACGAAAGTATACCGAATATGAATATTGTTCGGTAGTCTTTCGATACCGAAACAATTCGGTATACTAACCGGGATACGGTGGTTATACAGAATCCGGAACACGCTATCGGTCTAAACTTATTCGGTATAATAACTGTGATTCGGTAACTTATTCGTTGTAATTGCCAGGATCCGGAAGTTACCACGATCCTCGAAATTCAGAAGAGGTCGAGTGAAGCACTGGTCGCAGACAAAAGGGTTGATCTGTGATATCATCGATAGTCCTTACTTTTATTTTGGATCCCAAAAAGAAAATCTGATCATAAATATTTCGAAAATTCCGCCTGCAGCACTTTTCGGAATGTTCTCTATTTTGTGGAAGGGCGCGTCATTTGACGGGGGTTTTAAGCCAGTTTTAGGATTGAGATTTCGAAACATTAAAAGCTAGAATTTGAATGGAAATTAAATTTGGCAGGAAAAAGCAAAAAAAAATTTCGCCTGCGGCGCTCACTTTATGTTATCATAGGTAGTATATTGACTAGACTACAGTTGCTGCTGCTGCCGTAACGTCGCTCCATCCGTTTTCTAGAACTTCTTAAGAGTCTCGGTATTTCATCAACGGTAAATGATAGAATTTGTAAGAGAAGAAGTTAAATTTTAGCCTACAAAAACAAACAAAAATGGATTTCGAAAATGTTGGCCTGCGGCGCTCGATTTAATTTTCTGTTGGCTATAATATATAGTAGCTGTTACTGCAATCATACCCGGCAACGTATTCTCTATGTGGGCTTCGCCAAAACGACGCCTAATAGTTGGCTTATCGTCGTTCATGCTGCCTTTTATTGCCACTCTTCCTACGTAATCGTTTCTGTTCAATAATTTAAAGCTCGAATTCTTAGTTCTAGGATTCGGTAAAATTTTTGAAAGATTCGGTAAAATTTTGGCTCTGCACCCCCCCCACGAAAATGCAATTGCGACGCCCCTGATAGTACCATACAATTTCCGGCTTTTAACGTGTTTCAAACCCCAAGGATTTTTATCCTAAAAGGAAAACTAAATGATACACCGTTCTTCCAAATATGGAATACGACGAAATGCGCCGCAGGCGAAATTTTGTGTAAAACTTAATGTAATGCATCAGTTGAGATTGTTCCTTTGATGTTCATATATTTAATTTCACATACTCGGCTTTTCTTTTCAACTTTTGCTAAGAAGCGAAGCTTCCAACGATTGTACCCAGAAGAAGTTGACCTAAGCAACGCCAGCGAATTTTTTTTAAATCTGTATTTTTTCCGGAAAAATTTGCTCCCGACAAATGTTTGCAGAATTTGATTTCTTACGTATAAAAGACCCGGTGTGCGGACAAGAATACCGACGCCCGACAAAAGCATTCAGAATTCGATTTCTTCTGTGTTTTGCCCGACAAGATTGTAAAGAAATTTATTTTTACGCGTAAATATAAGCCGATGTACCGGCGAGACTTGAACTTTCGGCATGCGCCGATAAAAAGTTACAGAATTTGATTTTGTGTGTGTGTGTAAAAAGAACCCGATGTGCCGACGAGAATACCGACGCCCGACAAAATCATCGAGCATTTGATTTGTTCTGTTTTTTGCTCGACTAGACTGTACAGAACATGATTTCATACGTGTAAAAATAACCCCTTTTGCCGATGAAATTTAAACTTACCGGGTGCGCCCAACAAAGTTTGCAAAATTTGATTTCTTACGTATAAGTAGAACCCAATGTGCCGACGAGTCGACAGACAAAAGCATAAGAAAACTATTTCTTCTGCATTTCTTATGTACAAAAAGTGTCGGTGTCGACGAACCGAGGCACGACAAAAGCATGCAGAATTCGATTTCTCAAGTGCTTTGCCTGACAAATGTTTGCAGGATTTCATTTCTTGCGTATAAAAAGAACCCGATATCGACGGACGAGTCGAACGACAAAAACTTAATTTTTTTTTTATTTCTTCTGGATTCCTTCTGTATAAAAAGAACCCGATGTGCCGACGAGAATACCGAGGCACGACAAAAGCATGCAGAATTCGATTTCTTCAGTATTTTGCCCGACAAACGTTTACAGGATTTTATTTCTTGCATATAAAAACACCCATTGTGCCGAGACGAGTCGACCGATGCCTGACAAAAAGCATACAAAATTTTATTTCTTCTGTGTTTGCCGGCGCTTCGCGCCGACAAGCAAGAGAACTTTCGCCGGGCTTGGCCCGACAATGTTTGCAGGATTTCATTTCTTGCGTATAAAAAGAACCCGATATCGACCGACGAGTCGACCGACGCCCGACAAAAACTTAATTTTTTTTTATTTCTTCTGGATTCCTTCTGTATAAAAAGAACCCGATGTGCCGACGAGAATACCGAGGCACGACAAAAGCATGCAGAATTCGATTTCTTCAGTGTTTTGCCCGACAAACGTTTACAGGATTTTATTTCTTGCATATAAAAACACCCAATGTGCCGAGACGAGTCGACCGATGCCTGACAAAAAGCATACAAAATTGTATTTCTTCTGTGTTTGCCGGCGCTTCGCGCCGACAAGCAAGAGAACTTTCGCCGGCCTTGGCCCGACGAAAGTACTTTCTCAGGACCTTTGGGGGGGGGGGGAGTCCCCAACCCACCCACCCCCATAATGACGCCCCTGCAGATGACTACACTGTCAGGAGTTTCATAGCAGATAACACAAGGTTGCGCAGTTTCAACAGAAAACACTTGGGATGTTATCTGTCATGATCACAACACTCTAACGTTCTAAGTGTTATCTGTCGAAACCGCGCATCCTTGTCTTATGTGTAGTGACTCTTCTTGGATGTAAGAAGCGCTTTTGGAGGTTCGGCGGGAACTTAGTTAAGGTCTACTGGCAGCTTACAGTAAAATATTTCACGATAGTTTATATTTAAAACTCATTATCTACACAGCATGATGACTTCTCAATCTTATAAAAATATATAATACGTCGTCAAACGAACAACTCTGGAAAAGCACATAAATATCGCACGACAAAATTGTCATATTTTTTTAACTTTCTTTTTTTTTCGTAAAAAAATAATTTAAAACCCTCCACTCCCACACGTCTTAACAGACTTACTTAAGCGAGGTATGACTAACAACAAAATTCTTCGCAAATATGACAGAACAAAATATAGGCAGATAAACTATAGTTGATCCTGTCCAGTCTGAAAATCTATTAACTGAATAAAGACTTAGAAATAACTCACGAGCTAACCGTCAAAACGACTGCCAGCTCGAATGTCACCGAGTTCAACTATTTTTGAAGTCAAGTCCCCCTCCTATACGATAACACAATTGATAAGAACAAATCTGGCTAATAGTACACAAATTAAATCGTGTGAAGGTACACACTATGAGATCAGGTTTAAAACGGCGGGCGGAGCACACCCCTCAGAACCTGATACAACAATCTTCAAACTTAATAAATATGTTAAAGGAATTTAAAATCAGCGCCCAGGGAGAGATGGTCCGAGGGGTAGGTGAGGGAGGGCAGTTTGTTCTCACCCATTTGCTCCGCGTCCGGTATCTCCAACACGCGCGAAACATCGAGCAGCGAGCGAGTATAGAAAATATAGTCAATCGTATGGCGAATTTCGCCTTCAGCTCGGACTTTCCACGTTGTATACTCCGGTTCGGAGTTGTTATTCGACAGCTTGGCATAAGCTGAGTCTAACTGTAGCGTGGGGTTCTGCGTCATCGTCGCATACACGGGTTCAATTGGCTCCGCGTTAAAGTCTCCAGCGATGATCAGAGGTCGCCCATGGCACTCTTGGTTCAAAAAGGCTAGCAAGTCCTTCCCCTGTTCATTCCTCAGGGTGGAGAGCAACGCGCCCTGTTTTGCCTTCAGGTGCGTGGTTGCCACACAAATTTCCCGCCCTGTTGCAACATGCCGCAACACTTGGAGGATAATGACTTGGTTGCTCTGGACGCTCCAGACTTCAACGGTACGGGTGGCAGTTTTGACGAGCTCAAAGACGGATTGACGGAAGAAAATGGCACAGCCGTCAGGTCCGTTGTTTCCCTTTACGTAGATGCAGGGAGAGTCTGGCTTGGGGAAGAAGTAGCCGCAATAGCCGACAGCGCCAAGCGTTTTGGCGAAGAAGTTGAAGTGATCGACCTCCTACAAAGGAATTCAGTCGTAATGTTTCTCTCAAGAAGTAGCGCTTTGGAAAGGAGTGGGAGAATGGGGTCACGTGGTCCGAAAGTCAATACAGTTACTGTTGCAAAGACCGTCAAAAATTTCTGAGGCTTTCAACGGAAGAAGAAGTACACTACAACAGCGGTGCCATGCCGCTAGTCTCTAAAAAGAAGAAGAGGTGAAAAACAGGGTTCTTTCCCTTTTGTCCCGCTTGCTGACATACAATTGACTGACTTTTTCCGTCTCCATGCTCTGAAAACTGCAGAAAAATACGTAAGGCCGGGTGGGTTAAAGCTGAGAATTCTAGGTTCCTAGTATCGAATTTCAGCTGACGATATTGCGCTCTTCGGAGGTCTTTTAGTACAGTCTGCACACGTCAAGATAATGTAAACGCGTAACATTCCGCTTCAAATAAGCCTTTGGAACCGTGCCAGGGCCTCGCTCTGCTCGGCTGATTTTTCTTTCAATTATTTCCATATACAAATGTGTTTGTGAAGAGAGCCCCAGGATCAGATGAAGCATCGATTCATGGCCGTAAATATACTTGGAAACACATATTCGAACAGAGTTTTAGTTGAATGTTGACAATAGTCATGATCAGTGGGGGGCTAGATAGGAACTAAACCCAATGATGGCTCTGACCTGGTAGGCTATGAAAACTACTGTCAAACATGATTCGCACTTTCGGAGTCAGCCTGTGCCGGGAACCCGTGATTCATTGACCCTCCTTAACGGTTGGTCGGGCGGGTAGTACTACGTCCTGCGAAACTGGCAGTGTCTGAATAGGTTCGGAGAACGAGGAAGTTCTTCTTTTGTTCAATTTTCTTTAGTTACAATGAAGGCAAATTCGTGACGCTGTCGGCGAAATTTTTTTTAAAGAAATTATATGTTTATACCGGACACTGCGACTAAACCATTAAAAATAAAAATGCACTGGACGACCATGTTGTAAAAGACAAATATTGTGTTGATAACTTTCGTTTCCCGTGCAACTGGTTTTATTTCTGCTATTCATAAACGTCTAATTGCTTTACGCTGCCGAGCCTGGTCAGCAACTAGTTACTATTAGCTACTATTTCGAGAAGGTTGGCAAAGGACAATGTAGTAACTTTTCACGAGGATGGAACGGAAATAGTAACTAATAGTGACTATTATTAGAAGGGTGCAACACGCTGTTGATGCAAGGATATGAAAGAAGGTCAGAAAGGAAAAGGAACGCATTCAATCAATGGCATTCTAGGAACGTAGTAAGGAACCAACAAGTTGGGCAACCAAACTATATAGAGAGTCAACGGACCACTCAGTGCGGAATACTATTTAAAATACCCATAGTTCTAGCAGGCAGGATGGAGAGACGAAACAAATATCCAGGTTGGGGAGGGGACCCCAACTGAAGCGTTTGGCCTTGTTTTCGCTTACCTGCAGGCAAAGGATATCCGGGTCGTACTCCAAAATACCTTCCAGGATTCTGAATCGCCTCGTCTCCCAGTTCAGCGCCTCTGGTGGACAAAGAACGAAGCTGTCGGTATGTTCACCTAGCGCTGTAGGGTGAAAAAGTGTTAAAACATCGAGAGTGTAATACGAGCCCCTAGCTCTTGTTTCTTAGTGATGAAGAAGACATAGCAGGAACAAAGGTCGTTAGCACGCTAAATAGCTGGAAGATAGGAGGGGCTGAAACCCTTGTCCATCAGAGCAAAACTGTAAGATACCATAGCTATTAAAGCCTACGGAGCAATTATTTACGTAATTTATTAGAGATACACAGAAATGAGAGATGAATGACCCATGCCATGAGCGGAGACGGTTTAGTATATAGCTTATACAAGAAGATGTAGTGAAGCGCGCGAAGTAAAAAGAGGTACAATGTACAATTAGATTACACAATGCTTTATTTAAAAGCGGTGCTCAAGCGACTTGCAGAATGGACGCAAAAGAAATTGGCACAAAAAAGCTGATGTGCACCGAACTCTGATCGAAACGGCAGCCGCACCCACGCCGAAGCAGACATGTTAGTTATTGCGTGCTTAACATACAAATAAGACTACACCTTTTGCAGTACGATTTATTCGCTTATCTCGTAGCTAAGAGGCACTTACCTTGGCGATATGTCAATTCACGATTTTCAAAATGACGCCCGACACTCTTCGCCAAACCAGTGTTTCTGATTCTGATGGTACTTCTATTATTATTCCATACAGATTATTAATTTTGGCTTTCCATCGTTTTCTTTTTAGCTCTTTTTTTACCAGCCATTTTGGCTGAACTTTACCAATTCTTGAGTTTTCAATCTTGTTTTCGTAACGAGTTTTACTTGTCAACTCGGAGTAGCGTTTCCAATCGTACTTTAACCCGCTAGGTGTACTGAACTGAAATAATGGCGAATTGTGTAATTTCAAAGATAATACAGGTGGCAATTGCCTCGAAAACTAAATAGCCTCGATAACTGATCTAGAGCTTCTCAGTATTCTGAAACACCGGATTATTTGGGAATACACGATAGTTTGACTATGGTTTATCGGTTTTTTATTGGATGCAAAGGAGATTATGTGTGAACAATTATTTTAGCTGTAGTTCAATTTGAACATCCGTGCGTCGGAACACCGACAAAAATATCAAGGCAACTATTTTTGTAATTTTATATAACTTTTTAATAATGCTACAGCTTGAGTAATTCTAAGGACTACACATCATCCTTCACAAATTTCGAGTTTTTTAACTATTAAGATTAAGTCATTTTTTCTTGCGTTTTTGTCAAAAGCGATGACAGGGATAGATTCACGATTCTGGAGAACCGAGAAGCTGGCTGGATAGTCACTTCTCGTTTCTCGTTATAATTGGTAGACGAAAAGCGAGAATTGAAATAACAAGACCAAAGGTTTCGATGGGATCGCAAAAATTCAATGTCTGATCCAGACAACTGGGTCTTGTCTTCGCCAGATCCAGTCTTCGCCAGACTCCTTGAACATTTTTACTATTAAAATTCAGAAACAGATTTTGAAACATTTATTCAAACAGTTTTGAATAAATGTTTGAATAGATGTTTCAAAGTCAGCTTGGGCTCAAAGAATATTTATCTACGGAGAAACAGATTAAGGCCAAATGGCTAATCATCTGAGAAAACCAAGTTCAGAGATGGGTCAGCATGTGTGTTTACCCCTATAAGTCATATCTGTTTTGACGAAAACTTCCTGCCACTTATGCCAATTTCCCGGTTTCGGCCGATCTCCGGAACTACTTGTCCGGCGAAAAAAGAAAGCTAAAAAACGAACCCAGGGTATCTTCTTTCCCCAATAATGAACATCTAATCAACTTCAAATAAAAATTTAACTTATAACAAATTTTCCGACTCCAGCCGGATTCCGGTCGAACTATATGTCCGGGTAAGAAATGCCCATTTCCCGGTTTCGGCGAACTCCGGAACTACTTGTCCGGCAAAAAAAGAAAGCTCAAAAACGAACTCAGGGTATCTTCTTTCCCTAATAATGAACATCTAATCAACTACAAATAAAACTTTAACTTTTAATAATTTTCCGGTTCTGGCCGGATTCCGAGCGAACTACATGTCCGGGTAGAAAATTGTTTTCACATAAGTGTTCAGCACGCCTTCTTGTCCTAAATCGAACATCTAATCAACTCCAAATAAAACTTTTAATTTTAACAAGCTTTCCGGTCTGGGCCGGATTCCGTGCGAAACTACATGTCCGTCGAGAAAATAGTTTTCACCATCGTGTTCAGCATGTTTTCCTACCCCTAAATCTAACACCTAATCAACTTCAAATAAAACTTTTACTTTTAACAAACTTTCCGGTTTTGGCCGGATTCCGGGCGAACTACTTGTCCGATGACAAACTAGTTTTCACTATCGTCTTCAGCATGTCTTATTACCCCTTGATCGACTATCACATCAGCTGTTTCAAAATATTTTGTTTGCCCCTTAATTTGAACCCCTCCCCCACCCGTAAATCTAGGGCTACAAAGCCCATCTACGAACCTGACTTGTCCGATGACCCAACGAATCCTCACACCAAGTTTCATCAAAATATCTCATTCCCTTCGAGAGTTATCGTGCTTACAGACGGGCCGACAACTTTTGCCATGTCATAGGTATCCCTCCTCTTACGTTTTGGGATCCCGAAAAACACAGCTTTTCTATAAGTTTCCATGGGTCTTTTCTGCACTAGAAGCACCTAGTAAGTAAGTAATTTATTTATAACCCTCCTTTTTGAAAAAGTGGAGTAAATGAAAGAAAATAAATAAAACAGAAAGCCACAGAAAGACACCAATTTTCAAGTAATTTTCATTTTCTAGTGCCCCATGAACAAATATTTTACAGTGGCTAGCCGTCTTCTACCACCTGAATGTTTTACAAAAGAACAAAGCAGATACAGGCGATGAGCTTCAGGCAGCAAGTTGCGGCTCAAGGCTAAGTAGGGGGGTGCTCAAGAAAGCCTGGAACTATGGAGTCCATGTACGAAATATCTTCTTACGAGATTTTTCCAGAGGGAACACCGTTCAGGAGGCTATACATTGAAGGACTCCTCCTACTTATTCTACTATTTTTATACTCTCCCTGGCTCCCTTACAGAAATACAAACTTCAGAAATCCCCGCCTTTCGCCACTGTTTCGTTTTGTACCTGCGACTTTCAATACGGCAGGACCGAGTACTGCTAGTAGTACTTCACGCAACGAAAACTTCACCAAAAGCTTCAAGGTGCACTGGAAACTCTTTCACACATTAGGATATGAAAAGCTTAAAAATAATATTTTTCTTCTTGGAAGACCTGATAGGCCATCAAGTCTATCTCGTGTTTTGGTTTTCGCATTTTATCAATGCCGCACGCACAGTCTTCAAATATTTTGCGACTTCGTTTCGGAGTACCCGAAGGCTGGATCGAGTCAACAAGCGCTAACAAGACAATTGCTAACTTTATGTGGCAAGTATTGGTATTTTTGAAAAACGATATTACTGAACCATTTCATCGTGAAAAGAACATTTCTCGTAAAGTTGTGCTTTAAAGGATATTCTCACAGGTTCTCGGAGCCCGGTGCCCCTTTCGATCCTTACGATATGTCAAACTCCTGAAAGTCAACTCCAAGAAATCTCAATTATGACAATTAGCTTTTTAAAATCTACCCCAGCCTTTCTTGACCCTATTCCCCCAGAAATCTCCGTTAAAAAAATTAAACTACTCAGACTTACTTTAACCAACGATTTAAAATGGGATGCCCACATCAAAAATATTTTAAAACAAGCCTCCCCATGCATTGCCGTTTTGAAACTACTTATAAAATTTTCTTGCCCTTCTAAAGACCTCCTTCAAATTTACATTAGTTTCATCAGACCTATTCTTGAATACGCTTGTCCTGTTTGGCACTTCGGGCTCTCTTCAGAACGCACATACCGTATCGAGAACATTAAAAAAAGGGCCCTCATGATTATTAACGGGGAGGGTAAAGTGCCTTACAGTTATTTGGAAAGGTTCGATTCGATTAGAAAGGTTCAAGCTGGCTACCCTGGAAGAGAGCCGAACCCGCCTTAGTATCGACTTCGGTATTAAAACCCTATCTGTTCCCCGATTACGTAATATTCTCCCACCCCCCTATTCTGTGGCCCTCTTCATGAAAGATACAGACGGAGTTTTGTTCCTGCGTTTGTTGAGTTGTACAATAACCGGTAAGTTAACACTTTTTAGTGTTTTTTTTTCTTCCTTCGTTACAAAGTGTTACGCATTCCTCATTTTGTATGACAAAAAGGTCAAATTCGGCGGAAACGCTGTGACAGCTGCTTTTGAAAAATAAAATTCTATTCTATTCTACTCTATATGGCCAGACGGTCAGGGCCCACACGTCGCTGACTTGGCTTTGTCCTAGGATTAGCTTTCAGCGGCATTGATTATGTTGGACTCGTCCTAGGACTATAAATAAGCGGCATCGACACTGTACGGAAAAGGTGAAATTTTTGTTCGGCTTTTCCGGCCGGATCTGGTGAAAAAGGAGAAAATCCGGCCAGGGAATCCTTATCGACTGTCCTCACGACCCGTGATCGAGTAGAGCAATAAATCGCACCCAGACCTGTTCTTACTTTACCTTGTGACAGAATATTCCATTGCAATACTCTAAAGGAAGGTTCCGTCGGGGCTAACGAAGGGTTAGATACTCCAACGAATCGTCTCTGAATGATCGGGGGGCGGCTGCTTAACTCTTTTTTGCATCTTTGCTTCAACTCTGTGAGGGACAGTTTGGGGTCAATTTCTAGGGAGTCGTCTTGATTGTCCGGGCTCGTGAACTTCGGGGTTGACTGAAAACTTCCCATTCTGTAAATAAAAGCACTATGTTATCATTCAGTCAAGAGTTGGCTCACAGCGCTTCAGGTAAGACATCGGACATCAAGATGTCAAATTTGTGTGATTTAAAAAAATAGGAATTAGTTCAAAGGTTATCGGAGTTCAGGTACTTCCTGATGTGTTAGGGCGATGGAACTCGGCTGAAACATTACAAAATTGACAAGGTTGTCTTAGAAACCGACACTTCCCAGATCCGACCATCCCTCAAAGTACTGATCTCAACAGGAAAAAAATACTTTCAAGCACAACGTACATTTTCTTGATGTCTGTGTCTGATTGACACGGGGTTAACCGCACACTACAAAAAAAAAACTTTTGACCAAACGATACCTTTCATGATCCCCGACGGCCCATGAAGTTTTTGCCACAAGGGTTTGAAACGAGTTCTTAGTACCATTAAAGTGCGCATCTTTAGGCCTACCGAAAAGTGAAAAAAAATACTTTTGACCAAACGATATATATTCGTGATCCGCAAGGGACCATGATAAGTTTTGCTTCTCTTATAAGTATTCTTTAAAGTGCAAAAAATACTATTCAGCAAAATATACATCCCAACGAGCCTATCATCGTTTTTCTCTTAAAGGGCCTGTCTTACCTATAATACTAATGCAACCTAGTTCCCTAATCAATCCATTTATTTCTAAACCGGGAGACCCCAATTTCGTACGGTGCATTCTATCTAACAAAACCACGCTGATTTTCTCACTTGCCCTGTTTTGCTACCTTCGATGCGTATCACGGTTGTCTGCGAGAAGTTTTTCCATCAGAAAAACGGTTATGTAACTTGTTTGTTTCTCTGTTTTCGCTACAAGTCAACGGGTCTTGGGAAAGGCTCAAAACAGCCAAAAACCGTGGGTTATGTATTCAATACACAGCATAGTTCTAAAGTATTCAAATATTTTAAAATACTGTAAGTTGAAGAGTAAATAGTGCGAGGGTCCTCTAAGGGTTTTGCTTACCGATGAATTTCTAGCACCCTTAAAGTGCGTATCATCACAGCCAAGTGCACAAATAAAAAACTGTTCACCAAGCAATACAGTCTCGTGTGCTTATCATGCTTATCTTATCGGGTTTTGCTTACATATAACCACGACAAACCCACAACAGCAAATTCCTACTTTCATCCTCTGACCCAGCCTTGCAAGGGCCATATCAGCTTCCAGCTCTTGTTCTTAATTAGCGGGATATAATAAGGAACGGGGTTTGAATCTTTGGCGAGGGTTGACATTTACATGGCTGTACTTTTAGGTTCTGAATAGACGATGAGCAAAAGACGCGTCAGTTTCGCCATTAGATGATTATTGCATATACAGTCAATGTCTAGACTTGGTTCCTACTTCCCCACTCCACGTTTGAGCACTCGCGCACTTGTTTTTTGTCTAGGCTGCAATCGTCATCGCAGAGAGTTTGGCCTACCATGTGGGATTATGAAACTCCAAGACACCTAAGAATACAAGAAAAATAAAGTACGCAGTAAGCCGACTAAACGCAAGATCCAGGTCAAACTGAGTAAAAAGAGATAATTCAAAATCTTGTTTCAAACCAGTAAAACCGGTAATCTTGTGTTTTAATTCAGTTGGGACTCGTTTGTTCTGCGTTATGTGTACGTAGCCAATCGTACCATTTTTCTCATGCATCGTTGCTCATTTAGTGTCTTGGCTAACACTCATAATGCCCACTCCTCAGAATGCCAACGGTTCAAAATACCCACGGCTCAGAATATCCGCGATTCAAAATGCACACGGCTCACAATGTAGACGGACGAAGAAACCCTGCAACACATCCTGTTCCAGTGCAGAAAAACCAGCCCGATGATGTCGCAACACAAGGTCCTACGCAACGAACTCAAAATCCCCAGCTCCACGATATTAACGAAGAAGACCCAGTACCAACTCTACAAAGCCCTAGTCAACGTCATCCTGGAGAAGAAAGTCTACCACTAGTGTCGATACAGTGGTAATCGACACTACCCAAAAGAAAACCCGAAAGGGACCGACGATAACGTTGGACCCAGTGGCTCTACAAATTTTTGGATTGGTCCGTGATGCCAACGGTTCAGAATGCCCACGTCTCAGTTAAACAGTGTTTAACTGAGATATCGTGTAATAGAGGAGTGGTTGTTATCGGCTGACAGGGAAGATTACTGTAAACACTACTGTAGCCTACCTTTTCTATTTGAAAAAAATATAACACCAAGTTGTTCCCGACTAACAGAAAAATCATCAGCCCTTTGTGACAACGACTCTGTCAGTTCCGCCGTCTCGTGAATTATTCAGTGTCAGACAGCCCACGATATGCCGTCTATGGGGCGATCTCTTGGATTCGCTTTCCGAAAAGCAAAGCAAGAATACGCCGAGCCCATGAACAAACGGGAAGTCTTTCCGCCTCAGTTGCACCTTTACAACTTCTCGCTCACTTGCCGAAGTCGCTTTCCACTCGCGAAGTTAATTCGCTTTCAAAGTCACTGGCGGAAACTAGCTTAGCGCGAGAACAGCTCTGAGAAGCGAAGCGGGTTTTAGCCGGAGCCGCAATAGCAGCTGGAGCATTTCATTCCACCAGAATCCCTTTATATATACAGATCATACAGATAGTATATGCCGTCTCTTCTTGTAAATGTGGCTGATTGTTAGGCAGAAATTATATAAAAACCTCGAAACAAACTACTGAAAGAAAGACTTAATACCAAGGATTTAGCAGTGTTTTTCACTTCTTATTCCTAGACGAGCCAAATACTTTTGCTCTTGTCTAATTTTTCTTTGATTTTGTCCATGTGACAAAATTTCGAGTTTGTCCATGTGGGTGCTTTCGGGTCGTGTCACTTACCAAGTTCGGGTCTGAACTGGTGACTTGGACGGGGATTATCCAGACACTGCAAGCTTCATATTTGACCTCTTCATGCTGTAATAAGCCGTGATTTAAGCTGTGATTGCCAGTTTATAATAAATAATTATTAGTATAAATTTGCAGATGATCTTTCTCTTATCATTATTTCTAAACTTTCTTTCACACTTCCGAACAGTTCAAATCCGGTACAAGACCAACACTTCCCTTAAAACTTAACTGTCAAACAAGAAAATGCAAATTAATGACAGTAAGTATTCGGTTATGCGGTTTAGCAGACTGAGAAGAGAAACTACTGAATATTCCATCGTCATTCAGGCAGTGTAAATCTGTTAAATTCCTTTGGGGAATAATCGATGATGATGTGAAATGGAATTCTCATTTTGATAATATTATCCGTAAAACAAACTTTCTAATTGAACTCCTCTCTACCCTCAAATCTTTCCGTTTGGATACTAAATGCCTCCTCTGTTATTTTAAAACTTATATCCGTCCGCTTCACCGGTTTGGAATTCTTCTCTTTCTGCAGAGATCTCTGATCGCCTGGAAAATGTCCAAAAGAGAGCAGTGAGAATCATTCTGGGTGATCATAACATTTCATATGACGACGCTCTCATTAAACTGGATGTTCCTAAATTAACTGACCGCAGAAATACTCTTTCAAAAGGTTTTTGGAGCAAAGATAGTGTGTTGTGTTGTCCCCAAATGGGCCGTCTATTCACCCCTCCCCTTCCGTCGTCAGTGCGTCGGTCGGAGAGGAATACTGGCAAACAGTTTTCTCCATTTCCTGCTAATTCTTCTGAACAATTTTTACATAGTTTCATCCCATCATTTATTTCTGGTCATATCTTGTAAGTGAATTAGTCAATTTTGTTTCGTTTTTGTGTATTTCGTAAACATTTTATTCCTCTTTTAGCTTTAAGCTATTTGGTATTAACTTTGACTGAAATAAGGGTGAGTGAGAAACAGAAGGAGTACTGCGAGTTGTGATAACACATTTTGAGCAGCGGGCATTTTGAATCGTCGTCGCTTCGATCGTGGGCATTGTGAGAGTGGGCAACAAAATCGTGCGCATTGGGGAATAACCTTTGCAGTTTCCGTCTTGAAACCCGTTGCAATTTCTGAAATGTGAATAAAGCTGTGAAGAAAAAAAGCGCCTTGAACTTGGAAGATGATGACTTTGACAAACAGAAACAGATGACTGAGAGTGCAGAAATGCTGGAAAACCAATATATGATCTTTGGTGTTTTGTTCAGAATATTTGGGCCACAAAAATAAATTAATTAATTTATTTTATTTCTATCCGCCCAAACCGGCGAGTACATTACAAAGAAAAAGAGTACGCAAACAGTTACAACAATAGGTAGCCTAAGCACATTGATGTATACCAACAATTCTAAGAAGAATCACTGGTCACTAGTTTTCCTCCGACAGGTTTTAGCTCATTCATTGCAAATCAAGGCAAGTTGGTGACAAGTGCCAAAAATCTCAGGTGCAAAAAACGAAGAGGGATGGGTAACAAGACCAACAGGCTTCGTTATCAACGGAAGCCCAATGCAAATTCCAAGTCGATACCGGCAATCCTTGGTACTAAAACCTCAATTTTAACCAAATCTCTGTGGCTGATGCAACGTTGTCAGAACAAGGAACACCCAACTGGAACACGGGCCCACACAAGGAACCACCCCGTATACCCAGCTCTTTCAATTCCAAAATAGGATTGGACACTTCTTTTTTAATTATTTGTGTGTGGTTTGTAAGCATGCTTTAGATTTTCTGCCACAAAAGAACCCAAAGAATGTTGTTGACCTGTTCTTAGTGTAACAACCTTAATTCTATTCACATATTTATCTATCCATCCATGTGTACTTAAAATTGTGATCACGATAACTACATCTCTGCAGCCTAAACACTTACTCTTCTAAGCACTTATGAATATTTTGAACGTCTTATTTCATTTTATTGTCTTTCTTGTTAGAAGTTATTTGCTATTTAGAATGGGAGTGCTTGATCCCCAAAATCTTGTATGTATGTGAACATGGACTATAATAGATCATAAGTTTGTATCATACTGACACTAAGTTGTGCTTCTACTGAGACAAATCCCCAAGGAAATCCAGCACCGATACTTCTGATACCAAAGATCATTATTCCACAACTAAAACAAAGAAGTAGCCTATGTGTGTTCATGATAATATCACCTCAAAAGAAAATTGAAGAATCTGCTAAGAATATCCATGAAAACAACCAGTACTATCTCTAACTCTTCCTAAGATCTGTGTCTAAAGAATTTTTCCAGTGAAAACCTAAACTACAAAACTGAGGTAGAATTTATTTTATTGTACACATATGCAAGTGTCGCAAATATGTAGGCTTTTTCGTCAAAATAATTGATTTTTTTTCATGAAAACAGTTGTTTTTTCTGAAAATTGCAGATTTGTCGTCAAATTGGTCGGTTTTTCTGAAAATCAGTGGATTTTCCAAAAATGGGTCTTTTTTTTATAAAAAAAGTGACTTTTGTTGTTATGCTGAAAACAGTCGTTTTTCCTGCAGAAACAGTCGGTAAAAGTAAGACAGTCAGTAAATGCCTCGTCCCCCAAAACATTTTGGCTAGTACCGCCTCTGACTGTAGTCACTACGACTTTCGAATGTCTAATGTAATGTCTTCTAATGCATCTCCAATTTCTGGTCACTGGGTTTCTTTAAACTCCCCTGATTACCATCCCTCATTTTTCTGTAGGTTGGGGGGGGGGGGGTTACAGAATACCTTCTTCATTAAATTTCATCTTCTATTGGCTGGTAGCATAAAACGAATACGCTGGACCGAAAATGTATTTTGTAAATTTTAGAAGCCATATCATGAATAAGAACATTTTAGGCATACAGTAGGTACCATAAGAGTTCTAGTCCAACTGTAAAAGATTTATTCTGAAAAAATCATGTTAATGCTAGGCCAAGCGTATAGCTGCACATTACAAGTGATCAAGAGGCGTCACTGACCAATTTACCGACAAAATGCTGAGTTACTGCTTTGTGGCATTCCCCAGAACAGAGTGGACATTATGCCTTTAATGAAAATGTGTGTATTTATATTATACACATATAAGTTCACATAGGCTATGTGTAAACAAGAAAAAAATCCTGATCTGCTGATGAAATTTAATTAGTTAGCAGAACTTAATTTCTCATGTCTAAGAATCCCCATTTACTAATGAGACTCTACCTTCGCCCAACAAAATATTTTCAGAACCTGAAATGATTTGCAGACTTGACGAAGAGACTTAAAACTTTCTTTGCCTAGCCTGCACATTAGAAGTGATCAATTAGATCACCAATGAGACTCAACCTTTGCACAACAAAATATTTTCAGAACCTGAAATGATTTACAGATCTGCTGAAGAAACTTAAACTTTCTTTGCCCAACAAACGTTTACAGAGTAGGCTATACGTCCTTGTGTGGAAACGTGTATTGAAAATCCAGAATTAGGGATGAAACTTAAGCTTCTGGGCTTCCTCTGCCCAACAAAAGTTTGGGAAACTTCTGAGCTTTTTTCTTAACATTTGCTTCTGAGCTTTCTTTGCCGAAACAAAAGTTTGGGAAACAATAACTATTTTCAAAAGTTACAATGCCAAGTTTAATAAGTGCTACTCATTAAATTTTCTTTGCCCAACAAACATTTACGGATTATGAGTCCTTGTGCGCAAACATGTGTTGGAAAATCCAGATTTAGGGATGAACCTTACAGTCATACACAAATCTTCAATTTTGGGACATGGTGCCCCAACGTCTGGGCATGCCCAACGTATGGGCATGGTGACCTTACGTTGGGGCACCATGCCCTGGAGCATGGGCATGGTACCCCTCTGAAATGTAGTTAAACTGAGACTGGTTACATACCTAAATAGGGTCTTCTTCCTGTCCTAGATCAAAAGATACCTGATTTTACTTTCTATCCAACCTCATTTTCCAATTTACAAAATGTTAGAGCACTTCCAAGTTTTTTGGAGGCCACTTTTCTTCTAGTGGGTTTATCCTATCCTTTTTCAGAAATTGCTCCTAGGTAGCATCAGGTAGCATGGATGAGGCAAGCTTTTCAATCTGTTCACTGGAGCAAATATTTCCTTTAGATTGTTTTCCTTTTATTGTATTTATTTTTAGTGATTTTTTTTTTTTTTTTAACTATATGTTGAAAATTGTTATCGAAATGCACTAAACTCAAAAGAAATACTATAAAAGGCAAAAAATTTAAAGGAATTTGGAAGGAAAGGAAATTTAATTCCTAAAGGAAGAAAACTTAAAAGGTTACTTCATCCACTCCACCTAGCAGTGACTACCTGAGAAGAATAGAGTACCTAGCTGCGACAACTTGGAAAAGGATTGAGCAACCTAGTGGCAACTACTTGGAAAGGAATAGAGTAAACCCACTAGGAAATAAGCGGCCTCCACAAAACTCTATGTATCTTGGAAGCGCTCTAACATTTTGAAAATTGGAAAGCGAGGTTGGATCGACAGTGAAATCAGGTATCTTTTGATCTATGACAGGAAGAAGACCCAACTTACGTATGTAGCCACTCTTTGTTTAAGCAAATTTCACAGGGGTACCATGCCCATGCTCCAGGGCATGGTGCCCATACATCCAGGCATGCCCAGATGCTGGGGCACCATGCCCAAAAATTGAGGATTTGTGAATGACTGGAACCTTAACCTTCTGAGCTTTCTTTGCCCAAACAAAAGTTTGGGAAACAATAACTATTTTCAAAAGTTATAATGCCAAGTTTAATAAGTGCTACTCATTAAAATTGTGAGGAATAAGAGCTAGCAAAAATGCAGAGGCATTACTAGCAAAAATGTTTGGGGGGCAAGGCATTTACCAACTGACTGGTAATTTTTACAGACTGTTTTTGAGGAAAAATGACAGTTTTGAAAAAAGTCAACTGATTTTTGGAAAAAACTACTGTTTTTTTTTACCGACTGGCCAACAACACTGCCCCCCCCCCCCCGTTGTGACATAACTGGATGGCATCACAACTGCTGACTGCAAAATACTGGCAAGAAGAGCACGACTTTACACTGAAAACCAGCACACTAATCCTTAGACGACAAAGCATAGAGATTATGCTCAATCTAATATCCAAAAGAACTCAGGGACATTGACAACAAAAGGATAGACAATCACTTTTTGAGTCGCCGAAGCATGATGCCAGTTGTTTGAAAATTCCGCGACAAGCCGACAACTGAAGTCGCATGGGGTATGGGTACAAATTTAACTCAACAGTCGCCGGACTATAATAGACTTATTATACATCAGTTTCTACACTATCTTAGCTTTGAACAGAATTGCACAAACTCAACATCAGAAGTCAGGTCTTTTGCCTAGATTTACTCGAAATTTGGCATAAAAGTACACAAGTATTTGGAATTATTAAACTAATCATTAATTTCCATTTCTACACAAGACAGTTGGCTACGACAGTGGCGTCCCGCCCGAGGGGTTGGTGGGGGGTCGCTCCGCCTCCCTGTGTTTTGGGCATTCGGTAAAATTTTGCAAAAATTCCGGTAGTTTTCTAAAATCTATTTTCCACACATTTTCCAATTGGGTGATGTAACGTATTTATTGGTTCTCATCTGGTTCTCATTCTTCATCGAATTTGGTAACAGAACCAGTTTGTGTTTAGTTCACACCTATTTCACCGCATTCGGTCTGTCCGTTTGCAAATTCGGTGATTTAGTGCATTTTTTTCCTGACCTTTGTTTAGTCCGCATTTATTTCACCGCTTCGGTTCGTTACTTTGTAAATTTCGTGATTTAACGTCAATACTTCCCTCTCGTTACTAAATTCGGTAATCACCGGACCTTTGTTTAGTCCACATCTATTTCTCCGCATTCGAACCGTCCCTTGTAAATTCGCTGATTCAACATGTTTATTTGCTCCCATTCGTTACCGAATTAGGTAATTCATCGGACTGTCATTTAGTCAATATCTTGACACATTCGGTTATTTTAGGTGGTTCTAACAAGAGTTTTATTCCATTACGAAATTCCGTTCTTATACCAGTCCCGATATGTTCCTTATTTATTTAGCTTAGTTTTTTTGGTAGTAGAACCAATTATATGGTTCATCCCGGTCCGGTTACTGAGTTTTGTAATTTGAGTGCCACTTATTTGACGCCCGTTCTTTACGGCAGCTTCAGCTGGTTACCATTCACCATACATAACCTGATGATTGCAGCACTTCTGGAATAAGCCCGTCTCTTGACTTAAAACTACTTTTTTGGGATCACAAAACGTCAGTGGAGGGATACATATGACTTCGCAAAAGTTGTCCGTCCGTCCGTCCGTCTGTTAGCACGTTAACTCTTGAAGGGAATGAGATGTTTTGATGAAACATGGTGTGAGGGTTCTTTGGGTTAAGGGAAAGGTCGAGTTCGTAGACGGGCCCCATAGCTGCATATTTAGGGGAGTGGGAGGGTTTTCAAATTAAGGGGCAAAAAATGTGTTTTTAAAAAGCAAGACAGTCGAATAATGGGTGAGAAGACATGCTGAACATGAATATGAAAACCATTTTCTCGCCAGACAAGCGATTTGTTTGTTTGTCCGGTTGACCGGAAAGTTTTTTAAAATTAAAAGTGTTATCTGAAGTTGATTAGATGTCCAATTTAGGGTTAAGTAGACATGAAGAATGCGAATATGAAAATTATTTTCTCGCCGGACAAGTAGATCGCCCAGAATCTGGCCAAAACCGGAAAATTTGTCAAAAAGAAAAGTTTAATCTGAAGTTGATTAGGGGTTCAATTAAAGGATAGGGAAACGTGCCGAATCAGAATATTAAAATTATTTTCTCGCCGGGCAAGTAGATCGCCCTAAATCCGGCCAAAATCGGAAAATTTGTTAAAAGTTGAAGTTTTATCTGAAGTTGATTAAAGGTTCGACATAGGGGTAAGGAGATACGCTGAATTCATTTTTGAACTTCAATTTTTTGCAAGACAAGTAGTTCGCCCGGAATCCGGCTGAAACCGAAAATCTGGCAGAAGTAAGGAAGGAACTTTCGTCAAAGTAGATGTGTGAAGCATGCAATAGGGGTAAAGGCATATGCTGAATCCCCATTTGAACTTGGCCTTCTTAGACGATTACCTTTTGCCTTAGTCTGTTTCTAAATTTTATTAGTAAAGTTCTCAAGGACTACAAGATCCGATTGTCTGGATTAAATATTCGATTTTTGGGATTCCATCGAAACCTTTGGTCTTGTTGTTTGCTGAAAATTCAGAATAAATGTACTTTGCGTCTACTTTACCCTGGATGTCTATTACTTTTTCCGACGGCAGCTCTGTGATTTGATAAGTAGTCCTCTTGGTATTTTCATTTGGGATCGCGATTATCAGTGTTTCCACAAAATGTCGCCTGCGGCGCATTTCGAAGTATTCACTTAGAAGAAGGGTGAGTCATTTACTTTTCGTTTAAGGTTTGGAATTTTGGGGGGTTTGAGCCACATTAGAAGCTAGAATATGCATGGAAAGGGCTTAAATTTGCCAGAAAAGGGCGGATTGAAACATTTTCGCCGGTGGCGCTTAGTTTAATTTTGTCCTGGGTACAGCCTTAGCGAAGTTTTTCCATGTCCCGTTGGCAAAATTGAACATCCCCGAAAAGTAAAAGACAGGGACGGTCCTGCGCCAGAGATGCGCGAATCCTATCATGAAAGAATTCGAATCCGAGTCCGAATCCACATTCACCATTTCGTGCTGAGGATTCGAATCCAGAATCGAATCCGACCTTCACAAAAACCAAATCATGTACGCAATTTATCGTTTAAAATTCAGAGGTGACAAAAAGCACTGATACCTAAGGTAATCAGATAACTTGATGGATTACTGAGGATGGTTGTGGTAGAGATACAAAAGTTGGGTTGCCTAAGCCGACTGTATAAAAATTGGGAAACGAAAACTAGAAGGATGTAGACGAGAACTTTGAGCGGATTCGTCAGATTGAGGGTCTGAAATCCGAGTCCGAATCCAGCCTGACAAGCAGAAAATTCGAATCCGGCCAAAAGGACTAATCCTGGATTCGGATCCAAATCAGGAGATTCTCCCATCTCTGCCCTGCACACCCCTGAAAGTAGGCCTACAGAAGTGGAAGGACTTAAAACGCGTCGAATTTCTCTTTAGATCTGATTTGGTCCTTACTATGCAACCTTGTACATTATAACTTCTTGAAGGCAACTTGCTGTGTGTTTATAAGATTTTTGTTTAGAGATTCGGTACCAAAATCTGGTACGGAACCGGTAAACTTTACCGGATTCGACCCCCCCCCCCCCCAGGGAAGAAATGCTCGGAACGCCCTGGCAGTACAGACCCTCGCTGCAAGTTGGGATTAGGATGGGCTGAACAGTATTCCAATAAAACATGCACTAGGCAAAATAAGTAGACGACCATTTACAAAATGCATGCCCATGAAATAGAATGGCAAAGGCATGCAGAGAAAATAGGATATTTCGAGGCAATTATGATGTTCCAACCCGTAATTACCTCCATAGAAGAATTAAACTTTTTCACTTTAGGTGAAAACTCCCTGCACAAGATAGAGGTTAGGTTATTCTTTATTTACACAAAATAATATTAAACAACTTGTAACAAAAAAACATAGGAACTAAACAATATATCTTCAGATAAACCAGTCACCCGAGAACCTGGGCGTCCAGGTTGTCCTGGGGGTGACCACTAAATGCACAGTACCGATCACATAACGTTGTCAGCAGTGGAATCAACCTCCAACGACAAACAAACCAAAACAACTCAACAAAAATAACTTTCTCTCCTCCACCTGGGCAAAAAAAAAAAAAAAAAAAAAAATTTATCTTTTAATTTAATCTAAAATAAACTACTAATTTAATATATTTGCTAGAAATCATACTTACCATACATTTTATTTTTAATCGCATTCTTAAACTCATTCATATTTTCCTTTTCCAGTAATCCTTTTCCAACCAAAACGTTATTACGCAGACAACTGGATGCAAATGGGACAACAGAAAAAATTTAATGCGGAGGACGTGTTGAGAATTTTGGAAAAGTAAAAGTTGATTAAAGGATCAATTTCGGGTTAATCCACCTATGAAATTTGTGTCTCGCCGTACAAGTGGTTCCCCCGGAATCCGTCAAAACGGCAAGATTTGTGAAAAGTTAAAGCTTAATCTGAAATTGATTAGAGGTTTGATTTAGGGGTAAGGAGGCATGCTGAATCCGAACGTGAAAATTATTTTCTTGTCGAACAAGTAGCTGGTCCAGAATCCGGACACAACCGGAGATTTAACACCAAGTCTTCAAACTCAATGATATATAGTCGATTTACCTTGAGGTGACATGCTGTTGCAGCTTTCGAACATACTAAAGATCGATTAGAGATTCGGTGCCGGGGTAAGGAGACATGCTGAATCCAACTTTGAACTTTATTTCTTTGACCGATAAGCTGGCAAAATTTGCCAAACCCGGAAATTTGGATCGAAAGGTTCGCCTCTCAGTGTCGGCAGCTCTTTTGGTCTGCATGCAGTCCGCCGACAGTACTGATAAAAGGAGGAATTTGGTAAAGTGGTCAAGTTGGTCTGAAGTCGATTAGAGATGAAATGTTGGAGAAAACATGCATGCTGAATCTATATTTAAACTTGGTTACTGGTTATAGAAAAATATTAAAGGGAGTTGGCGAAGACCGTAAATCAACAAGATTCGCTTGTCTGGATCAAGTAGTCCAATAAATATCCAGTCTTTGGGATCCAATCGAAACCTTTCGTCTTATTTTACAACACAACTGTCGTCATATTGTACATGTGTACTTTAAGTAGTATTAAGAGATACTTTTCTGATATTTAGAAGCTCAAAAAATTGTATCAGTGTCAACACTGAATGTCGCAGGGATAGGAACCTTTTACTTTCAGTTTGAACAAGGGTGTGTAATAAGACGTAAACATGACGTATAAGGCAACGCAGCTTATTACACCTATTGAACAGGATCCTTACAATAAGTCTGAACAAATACACCAACCCTTTTCGAGAGCTATCGTACTAACAGACGGACGGAAAAATTCTATGAAGTCATTTTGGGATCCCACGAAAAAATGTTCATGCTTCACTTTGGCCGTCTTGAACTTTTCACTAAAAACTAACATGGTACAAGAAACAAAAGCTTTCCGACCTGTATGAATCAATAAAGATATTCCCGTTGAACTAGTTGTGGGATGTCAGAACCCACTAATTTAGCACCGAGTTCTTGAATAGCAGGACCCCATTAATGGGAAGAGTTTGTATGGCTATAAGCATAGTAAATTGAGAGGATGAGGTTTTTTCCACAAGCTGAATAGGATGAGTGGTCAGGATCAACAAGACTAAAAGTTGGACTTCTTCCACCAGCCAATCGGGTCTTGTAGATATCCGGTTTTCACCAGCCACTGTAAAAATGTTATTTATCCCTAATCCACCGCCTAGCCAGACACATGAGGTAGTCCCTTTGTGTCTTTAAGTTACGACCGGAATACCAATGCTGTTACAAAATAATGTCATAACCCGATCCAACACGTTTTTAGGGCAATTGCCTTCCGGCCAAGTGCCATATATGGTCAGTCGGGTGATCGCGAGTTAGGGTACTTCCAGATGTGTTAGGACGATGAAACTTGTCCGGCATATCAGGGACCCGACCAAACTAACTTGGAAATATACAGTCACTTGCCCGATCCGACCATCTTGGGGGATGGGAGGCGGAGTCCGGAATTTAAAGCCCGGACCAGATCCGGTGAATTTGGGGGGTATCGGAGGGGGAACCGGAAATCTTGTGACACGCTTAGAATGGAGCGATCTTGATGAAACTTGGTGGGAAGAAAAAGCACAAACCATAGGTGGCATCATTTGACAGAACTGGACCAAATTTGGGCACTGTGGGGGGGGGGGTGGGGGGTGGAGGTGGGGTCCCGGATCTCTGGTCACACTGAGTTAAAGTATTTCCAGGTAGGCTGGGAAGAAGAAACTTGGTAGGCATATCAGGGATCCAGCCAGGTTGATTTGGAAAAAGTCAGCTACCCAATCCGACCATCGTGGGTGAGTGGAGGGAGGGGGAATCCTGAATCTTGACGTATGTATAACTTTAGAAGGAGGTGATAGGACTTAATGAAACTTCATATTTAGGTGTGTCTCAGATGTCCCATATCAAATCGGACCGGATCCGGTGAATGTGGGGGGGGATGGAGGGGAGAACCGGAAATCACTTGAAACGCTTAGAGCGTAGCGATCGGGATAAGACTTGGTGGGAAGAACAAGCACAAGCCCTTGGTACACCAGCCACAGAACCGGACCGGATTCGGGCACTGGGGGCGTTGGAGGAGGGGGTTGCGGAATTCCGGGGATCGGAGTTAAGGCACTTTCTCTTTCCAGATGTGCTAGGACGATGAAACTTGGCTGGAACATTAAGGACTTGACAAGATTGGTTTGGAAATTGCCACTTTCTAGATCTGACCATCCCTTAAAGTGAGCATCTTAACCACAAAGTGAAAACAAAAAAATACTTTTACCAAACGATACATTTCATGATCCCCGAGGGCCCCAAGTGTGCATCTTAACCGAAAAGTGAAAAAATACTTTTGACCAAACGATATGTAGCCTATTCGCTATCCCCAAGGCCCATGATTATTTTTACATCAAGCGTTTTGCTTACAGGTGAATTTCGGGGTTAGGGGTTAAAGTACAAAAAATATGTTTTCATGGTCTCGCTGAGCCTATAATCCTTTCTGTCTCAAGGATTGTGTTTGTGGATGAATTTCTAGCTCCCTTAAAGTGCGCATCATCACAGCCAAGTGCATCCTAACCGATTTCAGACAAAACTTACTCCTTACAAATTTTAAGTTTTTGGCCGGATTCGGCTCAGTCTTTTCAGCTTAAAAAAAAATCAGACTTCCCCCACACCCCTCCCCCACCTCTACATGTAGAGCTACGAAGCCCATCTACGAAACTAGACCTGTATATTAACCCGAGAATCCTCACATCAGCTTTAAGCAAGAAATCTGAACCTCTTCGAAAGACATCGTGCTAATGATGGACGGACAGATGAACTAAGTTTACGTAGTCCTGGATATACCGTCACTAATGTTTTAGGATCCCTAATGCGACGCGACGCTGCGATACGTTCCTTATGCGTCTATCTTGCGTTGCTTACAGGTTGCGAAGCGTATCTTTCCCACCTGCGCGAGAACCTCTCACGCTGGATACATATTTACGTTTTCCTTTCTCGGTTTCTTCTGCTGATTTTTTGTTTCTTTCATCATTACTAAGTTTCGTTCACCACTAATAAGTTTTCCCCCAGTTTTCCTTTAAAGACTTCAATTTTTCACTGAAAACCTGATGCATACGCGTCGATACAAAGCAATAATAGCACTTGTTCTATTCTTGCGTTTTATTTTTCTGCAGTACGTTTTGCGTTGCGTCACCGCAAGCGCAAAGCGCAAAACGCACATGTTGCGTACCTCAGTGTGAAAGGCTCAACGCGTCACTGTGAAAGCGGCTTTAAAGTATCGTCTTCACTGTCAATCGTAAGCTGTTGGAAGCGATCGTAACGAAATAGTTGCCGCCATTTCGGTGGATTTGTGGTTCTCGCAAGTTTAGTTCGGTGCAAGTCCGCCAATACGTCCGCCAAATATGCACCTCATAAAAGTCCTCTCAGATTAGTTCTTTTTTTGCCGCTAGGTGCGCTATCGTAAAGAAAACAATGACACGTTACTTCTTGGTGTACGTTTATCCAGGTTTGTCTTCCTATTTTAAATTCCTATTAGGCCGAATCATGTTTAAAACTATTGAAAATGCCTCTTCCCTCTTTTTACTTCACCGAACTCTGTTCTGTCAAGCGTCATCAAGTTTGTCATTTCTGGCTTCCGACTTGGGTGCTGAGTGCTTGCTGACTTTTCCCCGGGGCTAATGCGCGGCTCGATATAAAGCGAAAGCCTAATCACTTATTCACCCGTCAGATAACTTATACCCAGATCTCACGTGTGATTGTTATCGTTCCTCTAGCGCGTCTGCCGGCAATTCGTCATCGGATTTTATGAGGACGTATAGTTTCTACTTTCAGCCAATCAGAGAGTAGTCGGAATGCGAGAAATAAAGAAAAGCCGAATTTTAAATGTTCTTTATATTGGAAATAAAATATATAGGCATCTCGTGAATGTGCCAATACAAAATAAAGTGGTCATGTAGACTTGAGACTGGAAAACGGTATAGATTATTAAAATAAATGGTTCCAGATTCCGCGATAACTGGTATTACTTTCAAACAACTATATATATATATATATATTCTATATAAAATAATCAGAAACAGATCGCCATCTTGCTAAAATAAAAATGCGTTGTTCTTTTTATTATGGACTGACTAGAAAAATGAAATAAAATTATTATCTTAGGGAAAAAGAGAATAAATAGGAGAAACGCTGTTGATATTTAAAAGCTTTTCTACCTTTTTTCCAAAATCATTTATGTAATCCTGGAAAGCTTGGTGTAAAAACCATTTAAGTTCATATTGTTCTGACAACTCAATGACCTGAAAGCTTATCAAGTTTGGTCTAATACCCCAAACTACAGTCCCCAGAGTCATAGGTTTTGCCACAGATATGCCGTTTGTTATCAAGGCAATGCGATACGATCGAGAACAAGTGGAGACGACAAAGAATCGTAGCCCGTCGTAACGAGTCGAACCCGCTTCAAGGCGGCCGCTACGACACGCTTCGATTGCCAGTGGAGTTCCCGCTTAAGTTATACATCCCGTATATTATTCCATCCATCTCATAGTGAAGTAGCACCTGAAAAACTCGATGTGATTTGCAAACAAAGAAAAAATATTACAAAGCAACCGCCTTGCGAGTAATTAGATTTGGCTTGAGAAAGTATTTCTTCTTTTATTTTCACTTTCTGCCCTTCAAGCATGAGTAAACAGACAGATGTCCAAAACAGTTATGAGTGATGAAAATATGGAGATAATCTCCACAAAAAACCATAGATGACGATTGATGTTCGGTCGTTTCGAGAAGCTGTTGTCGTGGATGTAAATAGTTGGACGCATCAAATGAATAAGATAAACAGAAAGGATAAAGACGGAGTAGCGGGAGTCCGTGACCGGAAATTCCGGCATAATTTAACAAGAGCTAAGAGCTCATACGGCACTTGTGAGAAGCAGGTGGTACAGAAAAGTACATGAAAATGTCACAAAATACCCCCTTCAACCCCCCTAGATTCGGACCTAGAAATAGGATATCTAGTTTCACTCGACTCTGAGCATTTCTGTCATCGCCCCGGATCATCTAGGGTAAATCACTTTTCTTAAGTTCTAAGTCGTTTGACTGAGAACTAATCCACTCGTTTGATCTCTAGACGTACGCATGCCACACTGTTTCTGATAGCCCCCCCCCCCCCCCCATCCAAGTCCCCCTGCCGAGGCCGAATCTGGTTCGGACACATAAATGGATCATCTAAAGCATCTTATCTTACCGTTTATCCAGTTTCACTAGAATCTTAGCATTTTCTTGGAAATTCCGGTACCCCCCACCAGGGGCGTCACTAGCCTTTTACCTTTGGGGGGGATGTCCGGTTTGTGCCGACAAAAAACGCCGTTGCAGCGGCAATGGCGTACATTTCGAGCTGGCAAAGAATAGAACCGGGCTAGAACTAATTGTAATGCATCAGTTGAGATTATTCCTCTGATGTAATTTCGTATTTTAAGTTCACATATTTGGCTTTTTTGGTTTTTAGTTGCTATGGCCAGTTGGCTTTTTGCAATAAATATCATATCATATCATATCATATCATATTTGGCTTTTCATCTTAGCTTTCGCTAAAAAGAGAAGCTTCCAACTACTGTATCAAGAACAAGTAAACTAAGCGCCGCAGGCGAAATTGTTTAAATCTGCCTTTTTCCGGAATAATTTAGCTATACCTACCGTACAGGTTCTAGCTTTTAACGTCTTTCAGACCCCAACGAATTTAAATCCTAAAACGCCAACTAAATGAAACACCGTTCTTCAGAGTAAAGAATACTACAAAATGCGGCGCAGGCAAAACTTTTGTGTAAACTAACTGTAATACATTAGTTGAGATTATTCCTTTGGTATATTAAAGTTCATATATTCGGCTTTTCATTTTTGCTTTCGGTAAAATACGAAGGTTCCGACGACTGTACTAAGACAAGTTAAACCAAGCGCCGCAGGCGAAATTTTTTTAATCTGCCTTTTTTCCGGAAAATTTTAAGCTTTAGCACCTTACAATTTGCGGCTTTTGACGTATTTCAACCCCAAGAATTTCTGTCCTAAAACGAAAACCCAATTATGCACCGTTCTTCCAAATAGAGAGTACTACAAAATGCGCCGCAGGCGAAATTTTGGGTAAGACTAAGTGTAGTGCATCAGTTGCGATTGTTCCTTTAATGTAAATTCATATAATAAAATTCACATACTCGGCTTTTCGTTTCAGTTTTCGCTAAAAAGCGAAGCTTCCAACGACTCTACCCAGAACAAGTTGAACTAAGCAACGACGGCGAAATTTCCGGAAAAATTTGCGCCCGACAAATCTTTGCAGAATTTGATTTCTTACGTATAAAAAGGCCTGACGTGCCGACAAGAATACTGACGCCGAGAAGCATTCGGAATTCGATTTCATTTGTGTTTTTCCCGACAAGACAGTAAAGAATTTTAATCTTTACGTTGTGCGATGTACCGACGAGACTTGAACTTTTCACATGCGCCCGATAAAAATTTACAGAATTTCGTGTTTGTGTTAAAAGAACCTGATGTGCCGACGACAATACCGACGCCCGACAAAGCCATGTGTCGACGAGAATACCGGGGGGCCACAAAAGCATACGAAATTCGATTTCTTCAGTGCTTTGACCGACAAATGTTTGACGTGCCAACGAGTCAACCGACGCCCGACAAAAACATAGAGAATTTATTTCTTCTGGATATCCTATGTGCAAAAAGAACCCGATGTGCCGACGAGACCACCGAAGCCTGACAAAAGCATACACAATTTTATTTATATTTCTTCTGTGTTTTCCTAATGCACTGTATCGGGTCCTTGGTCTATTTGGTTGGGACACTGATATGCCTGAAAGTTTCATCGTCCTTGGCACATCTATAAGTCTCGTTAACTCGCGCTCACCGGATTGAGCAGCAAAAACAGCAGCCGTGTCCAAAATGAAACCACAGCACCAGCTTTTCCAAGCAATTTTCAAAGAAGAAATTAACAAAATCAGATATCTAATAAAGAATTTTAGTTGTTTTTTCCACAAGCTGATTTTCCAGCTTGAGCGTGAAGAGGACCCTTGCCACGAAGAGTCAAAATATAGCTCTAATAAAATGTAGCTTACGTATCTGTTTTGCATTGTCGAATATGATCACCGGAATTTCGGGAAGCCCCCACCAGCTCTCCCCAGAAAGCCCGGATACGGTCTGGCTTATTCAAGAACGTATCTAAGCCTTAGGCTTGTTTTTTTTCCACCGAATTCTATCCGAACCTTCGACACTAAGTGTTTCACGAGATTTCCGGTGCCACTCCAACAGGCCCTCCTCCACAGGTAACGACTGTTCTCAAGTCAGTCTGTTCGGGTCCCTGATAGTGCCTAGCAAATTTCATCGCTAGTGCCGAACTCGGGAGATCACCGACTTCTGGATCCCTCCCAACTCGTTCACAGTGCCTAAATCCGGTCCGGTTATGTCAAAGATGTATCTAGGACTTGCGCTTGTTCTTACCGCCAAGTTTCGTCGCGACCCCTCCACTCCAAGTATTTCCCAAGATTTCCGGTTACCCCCTCCATCTCCCCCAAACTCACCGGATCCCGTCCAGATTTGAATTCGGTCGTCCGAGACACGAGGTCTTCCCAAATATCAACGTTCATTGAGATCCGATCACCCGCTTGAAAGTTACATACCTCAATTTTTCGGATTCCCTCCAGCACCCCCATCCCCTCCAGATGGTCGGATTTGGGAAATGAAAATTTCGGAGTTAATCTGGTTGGGTTCCTTATATGCCTGCCAAGTTTCATGGTCCTAGCTTATGTGGAAGTGCCCGAACTAGCAAAACCCGGACCAACCGTCACATTCGTCATCTCTCTGTCACGTTCGCCCGGAGCCACGTCAAAACCAAAACCTTCCGGCCAAGTGCATACAGCGATCACTTTGCCGTCTGTCGGTCTGTCGGTCTGTCTATCGGTCCGGTGATAGAGAGTTAAGGTACTCCAGATATGGTAGGGCCATGAAGCTTGTCAGGCGTATTAAGGACCCGGTCAAACTAACTTGGAAATAGTCATTTTTCGGATGTGATCATCGTGGGGGGTGAAGGTGGGGAATCCGGAATATTGAGTCATGCGTAACTTTCGAACGGGTGGGCGGATCTGAATGCAACTTGGTACGTGGAAAGAACACATGCCTCACATGTTCCCTTTTACATCCGGACTGGATCCGACAACTGTGGGGGGAGTTGGAGGGGAGAACTGAAATATTGTGACCAGGTTAGAGGGGAGGGACGGGAATGAAACTTAATGGGAAGAACAAGCACAGATCCTAGATACATCGTTGACATAACTGGATTGGATCCGGGCACTGGTGGGGGAGTTGGATGGCGGGTCCCCCAATTCCGGTTATCACGGGTGAAGGTGCTTCCAGCTGTGCTAGTACAATGAAACATGGCAGGTGCGCCAGGCAGCCGACCAGATTCACTTGAGAATAGTCATTTCCCCGATCCGACCATCGTGGAGGGAGAGCAGGGAGGGGAAACCCGTGATCTTCAGGCAAGCATAACTTTCGAACGGGGTATACAAATTAGCCCCCTTAAAGGGCGTGTCTTAGCCACGAAGTGCAAAGAAAAACAAGAGCTACGAGCTCATATGGCATGTGTTCCGAGTAGGTGCTGTTAGAAAAGAGAAAGTAAATTTGAGCATTTTTCCAGAAATTCCGGTACCCCTCCCCACCTTGCTCGGATCCGTTCCGGACCCTAAAATATGTCATCTAAGACATACGATCTCTCTACTTTCCAAGCTTCATTCAGATCACTCCCCTTGTTTAACCCGTATGTGAGCCACAACCTTTCCAGGACTCCCCCTCCAGCTCCCTCCACTGTGGCCGAATACGATTCGAACACATAAACTTCGCAATCTCCTCTTCCCGTCCATTAATTTTAACTCGAACCGGAGCCTATCTGCAAATTTCCGGTTCCCTTTTCATCCGCCTCCTACCTTGGTCGGATCGGTTCGGACACCAATCACAAATCAAGGCCGCACAGACTTGATACTGTCCCCAACCAAGGCCACATGGGGTTCGGACGCTTTGAATATCTAGGTCATCAGTTCTTATCACCCATAAAGTTTCACTTGAATCGGACCATTTGTTCGCAACTTACGGAAGTCAGTAATTTCCGGATTCCCCCTCCCTCAACTCGCCGAAAAATGGACGGAAGTCTTCCTAGGGCATTGTGTCGGGTCTTTAAGTCTATTTGGTCTGGTCACTAATTTGCCTGGAAGTATCCTAACTCGTGATCACCGGAATGTCGGGAATTCCCCTCCATCTCCCCCCAAAGAGCCCCGATAGTATCTGGTTCTGTCAAGAAGGTATCTAATGCTTATGCTTGTTCTTCCCACCAAATTCCATTCCGATTCCTCGACGCTAAGTATTTCACAAAAAATACGGTACCCCCTTCCATCCCCCCCCCCAAGTATCGGATCCGGTCCAGACTTGACACGGAACATCTAAAATAACCGCTCTTTCCACCTGCCAATTTTCATTTAAATCCGATGTCCTGTTGAAAAGTTATAAATGCCACTTGATTCCAGATTCCCGATCCCCCCACGATGTTTGGATCGTGCAAACGACTACTCTCAAGTCGGTCTATTCGGATCCCTCATGTTCCTGCTCTGTTTCATCATCCTAGTACATCGGGAAGTACCGAACTCCCTAGATCTCTAGAATTCTGGACCCCCAGTGCATAAACCCGGCCCGCTTATGTCCATGATATATCTATGATGTGTGCTTGTTCTTCTCAAGAATTTTCCTCCTGATCCCTCCAGTCTAAGCGTTTCCCCAAATTTCCGGTTCCCCCCTCCAACTCCCCACCAGTCACCGGATTCACTTCCGATTTGAAGTGGGTCGAGACACGAGGTCTTTCCATATATCAAGTTTCATTAAGATCCGATCACCCTTTCAAAAGTTATAAATACCTCAAAATTCCGGAGTCCCCCTCCCTCCACTCCCCTACGATGGTCGGAACGTGGAAATTACTGTTTCCATGTTAATCTTTTCGGGTCCCTGACATGCCTGCCAAGTTTCATCGTCCTAGCTTATGTGGAAGTGCCATGATTTGTTTATATGGATCATGAAGTAAAAAAATATTCCGCACTTGGACCATCGAAACCTTTTGTCTTGTTCACATAGTTCTAACTTCAGAGGCTACATGTCACCCTTAATTTATTTTATCCTGAATTTCTTGCATGTCTAACTTTTTCCGATGCAAAAACACTCAGATTTAGTCCGTCGGCTATGACACGATGCAAAAACACTCAGATTTAGTCCGTCGGCTATGACACATTTTGAAAAATGGCATGTCAGAAATATCCCTCGGTCATTCTAGTTTTGTTTAATACTTAATGTTGCGTTTTTGCAGACACCATGTTTCTGTTACCACGTTAACTGGATCTGCACCTGGTCATTTTTGCAGTTACCGTGGTATATGATGCTCTGCAAAAACGACAATTGCCAAAATAGTCCCAAAAGTCATCCCAAAAGAAAACTGACATTCAGTCACACCACTAAGTGCCGAACTTCTTTCCCACGAGTTTGACAAAATCCTAGGCTCTATTGTTGGTGATGATGAAAGTAAGACACATTTATCAGATACCAGGATCAGTTACCACGGTAACTGGCCAGATGCCACGATACTTCAAAAACGCATTTTATAACTGCAAAAACGACTTTAGACCGTGGTCTCAGATACCATTGTTTCTGCAAAAACGCAACTAATGTCACTGCTATCATTGAAGCCTAAGCTTTGACTGAGAAAGTTGACATTTAATTTATAGCTTGTCATGGAAGTATTTCATCAGACATCTGCTGCTGTCGTTACAATAAAAAAGACGACACTACGGTTTCACTTTTTATTTAATATAAGGTATGAAGCCAAGCTGACCATTCATTGCAAAAAGAAACCAAAAATCGATATTTACGGGTTTATACGGGGTTTACCAGCTATAGTTATGATGATAGGTCTATACGAGAAATACGGATTTCGGATATTCCTGTGGCATTTCCGGCAACCGTCCTCAGCGACAAACGAACTAAATCATAAAATCCACAACAAACGATGCGGAACCAACAAACCATAAAACGACAGCTACTAAAGCCAGAAGAATGATTTGACTGGAAGACATGCAAGTACAAATAAAATACAAATTTAAAAACTTGGCAGGCGTATTAGGGACCCGACCAAACTAATTTGGAAATAGTCATTTGTCCTATCCGACGATCGTGGGGGGAGGGGGAGCTGGCGGAATCCGGAAAATAGGGGCATGCATAACTTTCGAACGGGTGATCGGATCTTAATGAAACTTGATATCTGGAAAAACCTCGTGTCTCAGATGTCGCATTTCAAGTCCAGACCGGATCCGATGAATCTGGGGGGGGGGGGGGGGTCGTGTTAAACTCTCAGAGTGCAGCGATCGGGATGAAACCTGGTCGGAAGAACAAGCAAAATCTCTAGATAAACTAGACCTACGTTGCCCGGGCAACGTGAAGTGTTGCGGCAACCTTTGTCCGGCTTCGCCGGCTAAAGTGTTGCGAGAGCAACACTTTGGTTTTGTTTCTTCGCTGTCGGTTAAATGCTGAAATTGTCAACTTATCGAAGCTTTTAAAACGGTATGTTCTAAAAAGAATAATCACATAATCAGAAGATGTTCTTTAGCGTTGTAAAACCAACAACAAAACAATATCGGAAGAAGGCTATCCGTAACGTTTCAGGGTTAAAATACCATAGATGACACTATTAATTATTACAAAACTACCTTATTGTTTTACATTAC
>JAKZAP010000004.1:8109113-8202319 GCA_023053575.1 Branchinecta lynchi
AAATCTGGTCGGAAGAACAAGCAAAAGCTCTAGATAAATAACTGACAAAACTGGGCCGGGAGTGGGGGGAGTTGGAGACGTCTCCCGGCGAATTCCGGCTACCCGTAGTTAATGTACTTCCAGATGGGCTAGGACGATAGAACTTGGCAGGCAAGTCAAGGACACGATCAGATGTCACTCGCCCGATCCGACCATCGTGGGGGGAGGGGGCGAAATTCGGAAATTAGTGGCTTGCATAACTTTAGAATGGGTGATCGGATCTTAATGGAACTTGATAATAAATATCTTGAAAGACCTCATGTATCAGATGTCACATTTCAAGTCCGGACCGGATCCGATGAACTGGGGGCGGGGGATCGTAGGGGAGAACCGGAAATCTTGTGACACATATAGAGTGGAGCGATCAGGATGAAACTTGGTGTACAGGCACAAGTCCTAGGTGTATCAGTGGCATAATCGGGATTCAGAATCGGGATTCTGATAAAACTTTGCTGGAGTATTAGAAACTTGATATCACTGGGTTGGACATCGTCATTCTCCGATCCGACCAGCCCTTAAAGCACTCCTCTTAACAGCAAAATACAAAAAAATACTTTTAAGCAAATTTACTTTTTCTCGATCGCCGTGAGTACATGATCCTTTTGTCACAAGGGTTTTGCTTAGCAATTAGTCATTAGCACCCTTAAAGTGCGCATCTTAACCGAAAAGTGAAAAAAAAAACTTTTGACCATCACTTCCATCCTCTGACCAAGCCTTGCAAGTTTGGGGCATCTTAACCGAAAAGTGAAAAGAAACTTTTGACCATCACTTCCATCTGACCATATGAGCTTCCAGCTCCTGTTTGATAATTTACATATGCTTGAAAGAGGGTTGTCTTTATATATACTGATCTCCTCTCGGTATGAATGATTTTCTCAGTAGGCCTATCAACTTACGAGCAAAATTTCCTTTCGGAAAAGTTCCATTCTTTCAGATTCAGATAAAGCTCATACTGGCTAACACCTTCAGCCACCTGGATGCGCTTCGACGAAGCAGGAATTCTTAATTCTCTTCAACGAGCATACGGATCATCAGTGAAATCAGCAACGTCAAAGGTGTGACTTTCACAAAGCTTATTTTCAACGTCTCCTTTCATTTTTATGGCACTTGTAGCTTCGCCACCGTGGCCGGGAGTGGAGGGAGGGGGAATCTGGAATCTTGAGGTATCTATAACTTTGGAACGGGTGATCGGATCTTAATGAAACTTGACATTTGTAAACATCTCGCTCAGATCTCAGACTTCAAGTTCGGACCAGATCCGGTGACTTCGGGGGGAGTTGGGAGGGTGGAACTGGAAATCATGTGACACGCTTAGAGTGGATGGATCGGGATGAAACTTCGTGGGAAGAACAAGCACAAGCCCTACACTGTAAAGTAAAAAAAAGTTTCAAGTTAACTGCAGTATTTGCTACTCGGATTCATCTTATCTCTATTTGGTATTCATTTTATCTGAGAGATGAGAATAATCCCAGTAGCAAATGCTGCAGTTAACTTTAACCTTTATACGGAAAAGCTTTTTACAGTGTAGATACATAGTTGTTAGAACCGGACAGGATTCGTGCACTGTCGGGAGAGTTGAAGGGGCGGGGGGTCAGGAATTCCGGTGATCCCGAGATAAGGTACTTCCAGATGTGTTAGGACGATGAAACTCGACAGGTGGATCATGTACTCGTCCATATTACCGTACTTAAAAACAGTAGTTCCCAGATCCGGCCATTGTGGAGGATTGGAGGGAGGGGGAATTATGAGTCTTGATGTATGTATAACGGGTGATCGGGTCTTTGTGAAATTTGATCTGTGGAAAAATCTCGGGTCTCCGAAGTCTCATTTCAAGTCCGGACCGGGTCCGGTGACTTTGGGGAGTGTGAGGGGGGAACTCTAAATATTGTGATTCGCTCAGAGTGCAGGGATTGGGATGAAACTTGGGGGGAAGAACAAGAACGAGTCCTAGATACATCGTTGACAGAGTCGGACTGGATCCGGGTACTGTGGGGGAAGCTGGGTGGGGGTTCCTGAATTCCTGTGATAACGAGTTAAGGTACTTCGAGATGTGCTAGGGCGATTAAATTTTGCTGGCATATTAGACATCCGACGAGATTGACTTAGAAATAGCGTCTCTCTAGTTTCGACCATCCTGCAGGGGGTAGACTGGAGGGAGGGATAATGAAATGAATTTCTTAAAGTGCTTATCTTAACCGCAAAGTACAAAAATGCTTTGAGCAAACGATACTTTTCATGATCCCCAAAGGGCCATGATCAATTTGGCCCTCAAGGGTTCTTAAATTAATTTCTAGCCCCCCGAAAGTGCGCATTATCACTGCAAAGTGCGAAAAGGAAATATTCGACTAAATGATCGGATAGAAGAGCACGATTTTGGTGGGCTTACACACTGCGTAAAACCCGAGCGTATTTTGAAATCCGAGCGTATTTTACGCACGTTTTGAGCTTGAAAACATTTCTAGCAATACGAAGTATTTGAGAAATCGGTCCGTTTTGTATCCAAATACGTCAGTATTGCTAGAAATCTTTTGAAGCTGAAAACTTGCGTAAAATACGCTCGGATTTCATCACCATCATCATTTTATTTATAACCCATCACTGAACAAAACTGGGCGAACCCAGAAACAGTAAAATACGCTCGAATTTTACGCAGTGTGTAAATGAACCACATGCTTGTTTTAATCGCTACTATGGTCCTTTTGTCTTTTCGCGAACACTGGACTTGCATTATATTATTACCGAAGATTTTTCTTACCATTAGTGAATTCACATCCAAACGTCTAGTAGGTTTTTTTTTTTTTTTTTTTTTTTTTTTTACATCAGATTAAAGATATGGTCAACTGGAAGTATTTCACTGTTCACATTCATCCCCAGACTAGAAATTATATTATAGTACAGTAAGGTAAGGTTTGATCGCAAACATGTTGGTTTGTCGGCAAAACCTCCCCAATCGAAAGTTCCATGGCGAATGGACGTCCCTTGACGTCCCCGTGGCTAAATGTCCCAATCCGAAACGTCCCCATGGCGAAACTTTCCCATGACGTCACCGTGGGTAAATGTCCCCATCCCGAAACGTCCCCATGGCGAAACTTCCCCGGCTAAAATGAACCAATATGACATGACAATATTTTTTCAAACTTTTTTTTTTTGGGGGGGGGATTATGATTTACATCAGACCCCGCATTCTTTCAAAGTGGATTAATTTAAAACCAGAGCATGGGAATTGGATATTAAAATTCCCTAGGTGTAAGGGAGCTCTGGGTTGGATCGGACACGGTGTTAGTCTGGACACCCGCGAAAAAAATCTGATAAAAATACATAACATCTGCCTTCTGGTGATCAAACTTTATACCAAAGTTTCATGGTACTTGTTTTTCCGGTTTTGACAAAAAGTTGAAAAAATATGAGGGGAAATTTTTAGCTCATGGTAGGTTAGAAAGCTGTACCCCGAAGATGGTAACTGGAAGGCAATTAAATTGTAATATATAGGTTAATGATTCGGGCTTATAACCTGCTTACTATTTTCGAGACAGATCACTTAATTTTCCTGTGGTACGCCATTTTGTTATTTCAGTCAGGGTGGTGTCAGTTCGGACATTTTGAAGGGGTTGGTTCAGACAGTATTTGCCTACTGATACCCCAGAAAAAAAAAATACAAAAAGATATTATCCGAATCCTTATCATTATATTCGTTAACAGAAAGAGACGTCTCGTAAAAAGAGACCGGCCACAGCCAAAGAAAATTAGCTAGTAGAATCTTCTACAATAAAATAAAAAGATATAACTTTTTGTATTGAACGAATTTGATCTAATTAAATTAGCTTACAATATTTCAAGGAGGAAAAAAAAACACGCATTCCTCCTTGTGAGTTAAATTTGGGAAAAGATCAAACCGTAAGTGTTCGTTATGTGGGAAGGCCGAACAAGAAAAGGAACAGAAGATATTCCTTCTGACGCGCAGGAGTGGGAAAAAAAATCATCTTTCTGTAGAATCAAGTATAGCCGGTCCATCTAAAGGTGAACTGAACTTTACTGACATAAGTTCGAAGTCACCAGCTCCTAGAATCGCTGGGGGAACTGAAAGGACATATGAAGCATTTTCATTATAATGCAACATCGGCTCTTGGAACTTTTGTCTTCTTCAGTTTCGTGTTTACTTTTGAGCTAAAGTATTACCATTCCACTTCTTAACATATTTAAACAATCTTGGGTAAAAAAATATATATTAAAAATAATGTCCGAACCAACCCGGGGCCTGTCGGAGTCAACCGCATGGGTAGGCTACTCAGTTGGTTCGGATAAACTGAAAAACAGAAAAAAAATCCTGACTTAAAAACCTGATGTAAAAAAAATCTGAAAAAATTACCATCTAGCCTATTCTCTCAGACATTCTGCATGTTCAACAAAAACGATGTAAATCCGCCAAGAAATGGCGGCCTAGCAAGAACAGGAAAATTAGTGTCCGGGTCAACTCCGAACTCCCCTGCAATTTCAATTTTATCTCGAGCAATACAAGGTCCAGTAAACAAGATCTTGAACTTTCCATTCTATTTTTATTCACCATTTTTATTCCCCCATTCCTTGTTTGACTATTTTTTATCAATACTAGGCAACCGCTTGCTTCCTTCAAGTAGCTTACTGGTAGAAACAATACCGGTATGCAAGTTGCTTTAAACGACCTAGAACTAGCCTACTACTGATCATATTCGAACCCAGGGAAAAGCGTATTACACTACATATTTTGTACAGGGAAACACTGCACATCTGAAGGAACTGGTCCTACTTCCGCCCATTCCTGTCTATATAGAATGTTTCTACATCTGTAATGCAAACCAAAGCGAACTTAAAAATCTTGGGGACGATTCGCCACGGGGACGTTTTAGCATTGGGACGTTTTGCCACGGGGACATATTGTCGTGGGGACTTCTTGCCATGGGGAAGTTTAGTCGGTAAGCCATCAAGTTACTTTTACACCATTTTGTAGAGAAAAGAAATCTTTACTGTTTAACGTGTCAAAAGTTGGAAATCTATCTCATGGCAAAGCAGGGACGTAGCTAAGGGGGGGGGAGTCCCCCCTCCCCCAAATAGTGTGATACGGCAGTCCGTCGGCACATTCTGGCCCAAAATAAGCTTTTGTCGGCGCGACGGCCGGCATTTTTTGAAATTTGTTCGATCTTATTAAAGCCTAGGATTTACGCAGATTCAAAACCCATCATGACAGTTACTGGCTTTTGGGTCCAGCCAAATAGGTTAGCGAAAAACTGCTTGTGGGACTGAATTCATGATTAATTATTTAAACACCTTTATGATTTTTTTCTAATTTTTTTTTTTAGAATTTTCTTTTAACAGAACATTTATTACTGTTTCTCCGATTATATTTATTATTACAACTTTCCTATTATTTTTTACCACATATTTCTGTTGAAAAGACAAGTTAAAAAGTTAAAAAGACAAAATAATTCATGGAGTACGTGGAAGAAGCCGCAGCATCTTCTTTGCACTCAGTTCACGAACAAAATTTCAATTACAGAAAGTAGAAATAGTCGCGTTAATTTTCTCATACCATAATGTAAATAGTGCCAAAGACGAACACTTCGTCAAGCAATGGGCACATTTGCGAATTGGCGCCTCCGTAAAGGCAAATGCCAATCTGACCAATCTACTAATAGACAAAACTACTTCTACTTTCTACTTTTTATTCTGATTTTAACATATTTGTAATTTTAAGTAGCAGAAATTTATCATTTAATTTTGTTAGTCAGTTTAATTTCGCTAAAGCATTGATGGCTATGGTAAGTATACAAACAGGAGCTGGAAGCTCCTGTTTGTATGATCGATAGACGTTCCTTCTATCTGATCGATACCTTCCTTCTATATGATCGATAGACGTTCCTTCAGCACCGTCAAATATAGCTTATATGGCGCTTGCAAGGCTGGGTCAGATGATGAAAGTAGGAATTTGCCAATTCGAGGGTTCGTTGTTATCATTTGTAGCAAAACCCTTGACAAGAATGATCATAGGCCCTTGAAAATCACGAGAGTTTATCGTTTGGTAAAAAGTATTTTAGTTTTGCACTTGAATGTGATAATACGCACTTTAAGGGCGATAGAAATTCATCTGTAATCAAAACCCTGGAGACAAAAATGATCCTGGTCCCTTTATTAGGGTCATGAATATATATGGTTTGGTCAAAAGCATTTTTTTTTTACTTTTCTGATAAGATGCGCACTTGAGGAGGCTAGAAATTGATTTATAAGGAAAACCCTTCAGGCAAAATGGATCATGGGTTCATTCATAGAGGTCATGAAAATGTATATTTTGCTTAATTTTTCTTTTTACTTTTCGGTTAAGATAAGTACTTTAAGGGGTGGTGGATCTGGGAAGTGACAATTTCTAAGCCAATCTTGTCAAGTCTCTAATGTTCAAGCCAAGTTTCCTCGTCCTAGCACATGAAGATCCTTAAATCACGATCACCGGAATTACGCCCCCCCCCCTCCTCTCCACTCTACCCCAGGGGGCCCGAATCGGGTCCAGTTCTGTCACTGATGTATCTAAGGCTTATGCTTGTTCTTCCCACCAAGTGTCACCCCAATCGCTACACTCTAAGAGTGTCACAAAATCCCCCCCCCCCCCACACGCATTCATCGAATCCTGTACGCACTTGAAATGGAACACCTGAGTTCTTTCCGAATATCAAGTTTCACCACATTCGAAAGGGGTGAATCGCCTAAAACGCCTAAAACGGCGAGGTCTCTGATATGCTTGCCAAGTTTCATCATCCTAGCACATGTGGAAGCATCTTAGCTCGGGGTCACCCGAATTTCAAAACCCTCCCTCCAACTCCCCCACAGTGCCCAGACGTCTTATCAGCTATGTATCTAGGGCTTGTGCTTGTTCTTCCCACCAAGTTTCATCCCGATCGCTCCACTCTGAACATGTCAAACGATTTCCGCCCCCCCCCTCCAAATTCCCCAAAAATCACCGGATCCGTTTCCGACTTGAACTGTGACATCTGAGATACGAGGTCTTTCCAAATATCAAGTTTAGTTAAGATCCGTATCCCCGTTCAAAAGTTATAAATACGTCAATATTCCGTATTCCCCCTCTTTCCAATCCCCCCACGGTGGTTGGATAGGAGAAGTGACTATTTCTAAGCTAGTTTCGGTGGGTCCCTAATATGTATGCCAAGTTTGATCGTCCTAGCACATCTGGAAGTACCTAACTCGCGATCACCGGACTGACCGACAGACCGTCGGAAGGCAAGTGCCATAAAAACAAAACAAAAGAAAACAAAAGAAAAACAAAACAAAACTGTGTTGATGATATATATTATTTAAATTACTTGAAGTGGGTCATGATGATCAGATCCTCTGTGGCAGACATTTATTTATAGAAAAAGAGGTTAAGCCGAAGCTTATCTCCCTACAAAACACATGAACTACTGTTTAACAACACTGCACACTTTACACTGATACAACGAATAGACACTAAAAAGGATTCACAGAAGCGCTGCAACTAAACTGAGTACCACCAGGGACCCATAAATTTCCTGTAACGACTCCCCATTCAGGGGGCTTGTCAATAAGAGATTTCTGATGATCTCTTGACCGAGCGTCAGATAGTTCGAAAAATACCCACGGGGATACAATACCCGACTATCCAGATAGACAAAATTTTTCGCAGCTCTTGTGCTGAACTAGGAATATTTCTCTGAAATGGAAGAGTGTCCTGGGTCTTTTGTCCTAGCTTAGGTACCTGGTGGCATGCTGGCAGTTTTTTCTATCTGAGCAAGAACGCCGATTCGATCCAAGCGGAATTTTTGGAAACTAGGTCAGGCTCGGGCAACATAGCAACATAGAAGCATAGGAAATGACAAGCCCCCTGAATGGCGAGTCATTACAGGAAATGTATGGGTCCCTGGTACCACCAAGATGTTGCCTAGTAAATGTTGCGAGAGTAAATTTTGGTTCCATACGTGGCATGCACGGTAACAAAATGAACGTTGACCAATTTCGGTGCGGTGGTAAAGGTGGTGCGGTGGTAAATTAAAGATATTTCATGTTTCATGGGTAGTAAAATGATTCATATAGTTAGAGCAACAAATGGAAACATACCTGACTAAGTACATAAGTAGGTGCTTCGGTGGAACATACGCGCCGTCGGACTCGTCGTCATTATTGTTGGGATCTCGCTTCTTTCTCAGTGATACTGACATCTTTGCTAGTTGCTCTGCCAGGGCTAAAGACTCCCTCAGATCCTTCACACTATATTTTGCATTGTCCATCCTGATAACTTCTGATTTCGACTGAGGTGTATCTGTCATGATGACAAAGTTACCTGTAAACGACTTGGTTTATTGACTAGGCGACAAGTGGGAAGGTTCTACAGTAATCTTATAGGGTCAAGAGAGCAAAGGCACTCACAAGTATGTTGAGGCTTAAGATCTACGATCTAACTTGCGAACGGGACATAAATCCTAAAGCCCTTTTATCTTCGCACAGCGATGCTATCAGCAAACTACCTAGCGAGGGAATTGACCGGCAGGGTTGCCACATGTCCCACGATAGTGTGAATAGTCACTCTATTCTGTTTTTGTTATTCTTGTCCTACATATGACATAAAATCACTTTATTTCAGAAAAAGTCCAAATGGGTCATTTTTGCAGCAGGGATTTCGACAAGTGACTATTTCACGTTTTTTTTTATGAAAATGAAATTAAGATGTGTAATTTTTGCAACGGAAATTCCGACCGAAAGTGACCATTTCACGTTTTTCCTGAAAATAAAATTTCACTCGCAATTTACTCACTGTTTTGGTCTAAAAGTCGCTCTCTGAATGTTTTTGATGTGGCAACTCTGATGGCCGGTGTACTTACAGAACTGATCGGCACATCCAAATATTGCAGTTTAAAGTCCATTTTAAAAACTGGACATACTAGTCCTAATCATTCTTCCGCTTCTGCTTGACACAGACCTACTCTGCCTTGTGGGTCATCATCATTAACGGCAAAGATTTCAGGCATGAAACTTGTTCTATATAATAATAATAATAATACAAAGCAAGAGAAAAGGCTTTCGCCTCTAAATAACTCTAAGAAATTTTGAGTAGTCGAACTGATCAGAGTTAAAAATCTCATCAACAATGCACTTGAAACTATTGATCGATTCAGCATTAACCGCATCTTCGGTAAGGCTGTTCCAAGGATCAACAATTCGGTTGCCAAAACCCCACTTAAAAACGTCCTTGTGGAATCTTGACTTTGTAAGCTTGTACGCATGCCCCCGATGATGACGGTTAATGCTGAATCTTACTAAATCAGTCACTTCAAAATTGTCATAACTTCCATTGATTAATTTGAATGTTTCAATCAGGTCTCCTCTAAAAAATCTGTATGCAATGGAGGGAAGGCACAACTTGGCTAATCTCACTTGGTAGGGGAGATCGCGCAGATCTGGTACGAACTTCGTAGCTCTCCGTTGGATTTTTTCATAAGCCTCAATGTCACAATTGTAATATGGCCTCACTGTGGTGTGGCCATATTCAATGATCGGGCGAACCATCGACTTGAAAATAAGTGAGAACAAGCCATCCTGCTTAAAAGTAAAGTTTCTTCGAATTACACCAAGGATTCTATTACACTTTTTCATGGTAAGGTTGTAATGTTGCGAGAAACGCAGATCCCCATCGATCAGGATCCCTAGATCCCGTTGGGTCATGCATTCGGGTATCGTTTGGCTGTTGAAACTATAGAAAGTATTAAAGTGAGAGGGTCCCAGGCGAAGATGGTGACTTTTTTCGACGTTGACTTCCATCAGCCACACTTGCATCCAAAGTTCAATTTTGTGAAGATCATTTTGGAGTATCTGTGAATCTTCGGAACTCCTGATGACTCTGTACATCTTGGTGTCATCCGCATACAACACGATATCAGAATCAATGTCGGACACTAAATCGTTAATATATATATTGAATAGTAATGGTCCCAATACACTACCCTGGGGCACTCCACTTGTTACAGAGACGGAAGAATTACTTAGCTGCCCGTTTACTTTGACTCTCTGTGTCCGTTCGGAGAGGAAGCCGGAAATCCATCTATTCAAGCTCCCACGTATGCCTAGCTTTTCGAGTTTCACCAAGAGTCTCTTATGGGGAACTTTGTCGAAGGCTTTTCGAAGGTCAAGGTAAAGGACATCTACTTGGAATCCAGAGTCAATGTACTTCCTCCACTGTTCGGTTGTCAGTAATAACTGGGATTCGGCGGACCTTCCTTTGATAAATCCAAACTGCTTCTTTGTTATAAGCTTCCTATCCAGTAGATGAAAGAGAAGGTGATCAGAGGCGATTCTTTCAAAAATTTTGGATGTTACGCAAGTAAGGCTAATTGGCCGATAGTTGTTTGGATCTTCTTTCGAAGCACCACCTTTAAATACTGGGGTAACGACAGCTTGCTTCCAAAGCTTTGGCAATTGGCCAGATGACAAGCTCTTCCTAAAAATCACAGTCAAAGGTTCAGCGATAAGCTCAGCAGTCTCTTTCAAAATTCTTGGGTGTAAACCATCTGGGCCCTCAGACTTGTTTGGGTCCAATTCCTTTAGCTTTTTGCAAACTAGCGCAGGGTCAATTATGAGGTCTGGAAAATCTTGCTGGGAGGCATCACTATCAGGTAGAGTAGATGAGTCTTCGTCAGTATATACAGTAGAAAAATGGTGATTTAAAATGTCAGCAACAGCAACTGGATCCTGGACAGTCTTTCCGGTTGAAGGGTCCTTCATCTTGCTTGCGTTTGCTATTACCTTTCTCTTGGAGTTCACATATTTCCAAAAAGCTTTTGGGTTAGATTTTGAAGACATTGCCACTTTCTTTTCTCTTTCATTGGCCTGTGCACGTGTTGCCTTACGAACTTTATTTGAAATTCGTCTGTAACTCTTCTTGAAGTTATCAGCGTCTGGGTTTGCTTGTAATTGCCTCCAAGCTTGCTGCTTTTCTTTTATAAGAAGCAGAGTTGGGCGGCTAACACGAGGTCGGTTTTTATGCTGGGCAACTGGAACAAAAGAGTGCACAAGAGAGGTAAGTCTAGAGACAAATGCTGTGTACATTTCATCGACAGTCGAAGACTCATGAAACTCAGCATCCCAATCAGTATCCATCAGCGCGTCCCGCAAACCAACATAATTTCCTCTGTAGTAATCCAACCTTGGTTTTCTAGGACTCGTACTCTTTGGACAATTTAAGGCTAAATTGAACATGATGCACGAATGGTCAGACTTCCCTACAGGAGCTGTTACGCGAAGATTATCAGTTGTGTCAGGGTCATCTGTCAGTACTAGGTCTAAGAGGCTTGGTCGGTCTTGGCCTCTCTGTCTAGTCGGTACGGTTACTAACTGCTCAAGACAGTTTTCGTTAACAAATGACAGGAATTCTTTAACTGGGCCGCTTGTTAGCGCAATCTCTTGTGTATGAGTAAAATTCCAGTTAATGGTCGGAAAGTTGAAGTCTCCCACAACAACAGTTGATCCTTTTCTATCTTCTATGTAACTTCGGAATTCATCCAGAATTTTAGAATTATTTTCAAGCGAACTATTTGGACTACGATAAACAACACCAAAATTGACTATGTTGTCTCCAGATCCACGGAATCGAAGCCAAATACTCTCAGTTCCGATGTCCCCGCTGGTATGAAGCTCTTCGACTGAAAGATCACTTTTGACATAGCATAAAATCCCTCTACCGTCAGAAGATTCAATGTTCTTCGAGTATGTGGAGTAACCATTCAAGGTGAATTCTGATACAAGCGGCTGGTATCGACTGTTCTTCGGCTTCACTTCCACAATAGCTACAATGTCTGGCGGATCAGAGTCAATTAAGTTTTTGGCTTCTTGAAATTTGTTCAGCAGCGTATCTGCATTGAAATACAGTACTTTCAATGGTCTGGAAGAAGGCTGCTGCTTCTTAAACTGAGAAGCTCCACCTGCCTCGTCTAGGGAAGTGGGAGAAGAACTTAGTCTTCCGCCGTTTAAATCTGATCGGGACGCTTCTCTTGTTTCAATACATCCTGTAGAATTTTCTGTGCCTCTGGACACGACTGGTTGTGGTTGACTGTGGACTTCGATATTCACCGACAATGGATTATTTAGACTACCGTCTCCCACCTTATTTGGCGACCCCCTCGACCGATTTCTGTGAAAGATACTCGATCGTCGGGGAACAGATGTTGCTGTTTTGGTTTTGGTAGCGTCAGAAATGCAGGGGGCTGACAAAAATGGGCTGGTTGAGCTTCTTGCCTTGTTCGGTGCATGGGTCCCCAGACGTTGGCTGATCTTGCAGTTTGCTGTTGAGCTCCCGTGTTTTGTCTGTCGGGGATCACCGAGGTTCTGTAAAATCCGTTCATCGGTGGAGGCTGAAGTGATTCTGCGTTGGACTGGAACCGATTTCGGCGAGTTTCTGAGTGTCTTAAATCGATTTCCATCAGTGGCGTCGGCCTGGAGCTTCTTCTGTCGTGCTGCAAAGTTGCCCTTGGTTCCTGGTTCCAGTGTGTGTTTTCTTGTCCCTGAACTAATGGACTCGGTGGACGATGGTAGTGGTGGACTCCCCACAAGTTTTTTGAATTTCGCTGGTTGGCAAGACGAGCAAGTGTCCGGTTAACTAGTTTGTTGGGATGAATATCAGAGCAGCTAGGATTGAAGCACAGTCCGTGTGAGTACTTATATACACTGGCGATACTAGCCAAAATAAAAATAATTTTTTTTTGGGGAGGGGGGATGGATTAACCGACTAGTCGGTAATTTTTACCGACTGTTTTTTACAGAAAAAGTGACAGTTTTCAAGAAAAAACGGTAGTGTTCAAGAAAAATCGGCTGATTTTCAGAAAAACAGACTGTTTTCTTGAAAAAATCAACTATTTTTTACGAAAAACCGCGATTCGCGCCGATTCGCCGATAAGCGAATCGCCGATTCGGTTATTTTTTACCGACTGGTCGACAATATTTGGGAAGGAGTCCCCCTCTCCCCCCATAAGTGACGCCCCTGCCTACATAGTGACCAATTTCATGCAAGAACAAATATAAAATGAAAGAAATTAAAATATTCGCAGCGAGGAACTTTTTACAGTTGTTCTTTAAAAATCGGAGATTGCTAGTTATTCAACGATGAGTCAGTTACGCTCATGGAAGGAAGTTAAGATTTTTGGCGTCGCCGAACACCTCCAGGTCGTGAGGAAGGGATTAGCCACACGCGAGTATCAACCAGAAGAAAGTGAACGTATTTGCGATTTTTTTTCCCAGTGTCAATGTCTTGGAAGGCAAAGGTTGCTGGTGTCAGGACCTACAGAGAGGAGTCAGTTTTAAACAGAAATTGTGCAATTTGAGGCCCTTCTGAAAGGAATCCCACGCTGTTCATCGTTTATGTCCCGATATCATAAATATTTTAAAACCAGGCTCTGCTTTTAACAAATTACCCGCGACTTTTGCTATTTTAAGCCTTACAAAAGCACGGACAATTTAAAAAAAAACTTTTTCTGATGAGCGATCTTCTCGCAAATCCTGGGGGGGGGGGGGGCAAGATTCGCATACAAAGTTGGTATGCCAACTGCCATACAGAGATGGGCGAATCCGAATCCGGATTCGGATTCGAATCCAGGATTCGTCTTTTGGCCGGATTCGAATATTCTGCTTGTCAGGCTGGAATCGGATTCGGACTCGGATTCCAAACCCTCAATCTTACGAATGCACTCAAAATTTCTATTCTACATCCTTCAAGTTTCCGTTTCTCCAATTTTTACACATTGGGCTTAAGCAATCCAAGTTGTTAGTCTCCACCACCAACCATCAGTGTTCTATCACGTTATCTGATTACATTAGATATCTACCAGTGCTTTTTGCCATCTCTGATTTTAAACTATAACCTATACACACTTTTTGATTTTTGTTAAGGTCGGATTGGCAGAAATGGTGGATTCAGCAGGAAATGGTGGATTCAGATTCGGAATTGGATTCCTACCTAGCCCTCGATTCGAATTTGGATCCTTACACGGTCGGATTCGCCCCTCTCTGCTTCCAAACAGCTCATTCATGGAAACATTGTCAATGTATACTTTCATTCTATTATCTTTCTTGCTCGAAAGCGGTTCTTATTTTTTATACCTGAAATCTTTTGTCGTCTTGACCATAGACGACAGAAGTAGGTATATACTGACGACACAAAACAGAACAATAATTGGCTTTGCCGTCGCATGTTTTGTTAATAAAATGAAGCTTGAGGTAAAAGCTGATGATGGGATTGGACTATGAAAGCCAGGACTGGATACGGTCTTTAAATACATTTACCAATTCACATTTACCAATCGTACTCCACAATCGGTTTCACCCAAACTGATTGCTCAGTAATATTCCAGCAATTCGCTCCATTCGCATCTGGATCGCTCTCTTGAAGACGATCCAACGTTGTCGCATAAATAATGCGGAATACCATACAATCGTCAAACACAGGATTTCATTATCCCTATGACGGCTTACAAATATAAACGCGACCGGCGCCTCGCTGGCCGCTCGGCTCTATACATATAGATTCAATTATATATTCACCGATAGGAATAAAATATAATTCTTTGTGTTCTGAGGTAAAAATAAATCAAAAAGGTGTGACGTCACGCTTGTAGAGTTCCGCACTAATTAAATTTTTTCACCCTGGTGCACAGCAAAGCAAAATCATCGTATGCAGCGCTTGAGACTTTCGTTTCATTTACAAAACTAGTATGTTATCCGGTAAAAAAAACAAAAAAAACAGCGAAAACAAAACAGAGACGATCAAAATAGCGAAATACAGAACAGTGCCATGAAGAACAGCGACAAGCTAAAACAGTATCGGCCAAAATGATGGCCTGTTTTTGCTTTCGTTTTTTGACCGTCGCTGTTTTTGCTTGGCGCTATTTTTGCATGGTGCTATTTTTGCTTTCGCCTCTTTGACCTTCACTGGTTTTGCCTTTCGCCGTTTTTTGCTGTCGCAGGTTTTGCTTTTCTTTTTCCGTTGATGTTTTTGCCTGTCGCTGTTTTGACCGTAACTGTTTTTGTTTCGCTATTTTTACGTGTAAACGAAAAGACTTGTCGGCTCTAGGGCCACCACTAATTATATATAACGACTAACAAATCTGCCTCCCAACCCAACTATAGCAAATTTAAACTTTCCGCCACTTAAACTTCATCCCCAGGCAAGCATATCATAAACCATGACCTATCAATTTTCCCTAATGATAATATTCCTAGAAAGTCGCTATTTTCAACAGTTCCGACAATCTTTTTTAGAAAATCTTTAAATTAAGGAAACTATTTAACTTATTATTTCAAGCGGTACTGAAATAGAATAAGAACTCGGGCAATTGTAATTAATGGCAAACTTCTTCCCAGGAGTACTAGGCTTTTGGCCACAGCTTCAGCAGGACAGATAAGGTTCGATGTACCATTTTTGGGATCCCAAAACGTAAGTGAAGGGATACCTATGACATCGCAAAAGTTGTCCGTCTGTCCGTCCGTCCGTCCGTCTGTCCGTCCGTCTGTAAGCACGATAACTCTCGAAGGGAACAAGATATTTTGATGAAACTTGGTGTGAGGGTTCGTTGGGTCGTCGGACCAGTCAAGTTCGTAGATGGGCTTTGTAGCTCTACGTTTAGGGGAGGGGATTCAAATTAAGAGACAAACAAAATATTTTGAAACAGCTAATGTGATAGTCGATTATGGGGTAAGAAGACATGCTGAACACGATGGTGAAAACTATTTTGTCATCGGACAAGTAGTTCGCCCGGAATCCGGCCAAAACCGGAAAGTTTGTTGAAAGTAAAAGTTTTATTTGAAGTTGATTAGATGTTCGATTCAGAGGTAGGAAGACATGCTGAAGACGATGGTGAAAATTATTTTCTCGACGGACAAGTATTTCGCCCGGAATCCGTCCCAAACCGGAAAGTTTGTTGAAAGTAAAAGTTTTATTTGAAATTGATTAGATGTTCGATTTAGGGGTAGGAAGACATGCTGAAGACGATGGGGAAAACTATTTTCTCGACGGACAAGTATTTCGCCCGGAATCCGGCCCAAACCGGAAAGTTTGTTGAAAGTAAAAGTTTTATTTGAAGTTGATTAGATGTTTGATTTAGAGGTAGGAAGACATGCTGAAGACGATGGTGAAAACTATTTTCTCGACCGACAAGTATTTCGACCGGAATCCGGCCCAAACCGGAAAGTTTGTGAAAATTAAAAGTTTTATTTGGAGTTGATTAGATGTTCGATTTAGGGCAAGAAGACATGCTGAACACTTATGTGAAAACAATTTTCTACCCGGACATGTAGTTCGTCCGGAATCCGGCCAAAACCGGAAATATGTTGGAAGTCAAAGTTTTATTTCTAGTTGATTAGATAAGCGATTTAGGGGTAAGAAGAGATGCTGAGTCCCTGTATGACAATCATATTTTACCCGGACATATAGTTCGACCGGAATCCGACTGGAATCGGAAAATTTGTTATAAGCTAGATTTCTATTTGAAGTTGATTAGATGTTCATTACTGGGGAAAGAAGATACCCTGATTTCGGCCGGTACCGGGAAATTGGCAGAAGTGGCAGGAAGTTTTCGTCAAAACAGATATGACTTATAGGGGTAAACACACATGCTGAATCCAAATCTGAACTTGATTTTCTCAGGTGATTAGCTATTTGGCCTTAATTCTGTTTCTGAATTTTAATTGTAAAAATGTTCAAGGAGTCTGGCGAAGACTGGATCTGGCTAATACAAGATCCAGTTGTCTGGATCAGATATTGAATTTTTGGGATCCCATCGAAACCTTTGGTCTTGTTTGCTTAGAAGAGAAAGGGGGCCTACTCTATTAGCTACCTCTAGGTAGCTAATAGAGTATATAAAATACGTACGAGTATATAAAATATGTACGAGGATATAAAATGGCAGTACTGACCAAGTTTTACTCCAACCGTTCAGCTCTTTTGGTCTTACTCGTGTCAGAACATTTCAGGGACCTCTCCCCCCCCCCCCCACTGGCGCGATATGAGGCTCAGACACACAAAAGGCATATCTATGGCAGCTGCAACAACCAACCATCAAGCTTTATTCAAATTGGAGAATTCCGAAAAATTCTAGTACCCCCCTCCTCCGATCGAGGTCGGATCCGGGCGGGACACCCAAAACGGCAGATATGGTATTGCATCGCCAAACCTTTCTGGTCTCGTACGGAGAATTCGAGTCAGAGGTGGGCGAATTCGGATTTAAATCCAGGATTCGCCCTTTTGGCCGGATTTGATTCCAAATTCAAGTCTTCTGCTTGTCGAGCTGGACTCGGATTCGGACTTGGATTTCAAACACTCAATCTTACGAATCCGCTCATCTTTCTAGTCTCCATCCTTCCAGTTTCTGTTTTCACAATTTTTACACATTGGGCTTAGGCAATCCATGTTTTTGGCCTCCATCACCAACCACCCTCAGTAAACTATCACGTTATCTGATTACCTTAGTCAGTGCTTTTTGTCACCTCTGATTTTAAACTATAACCATGTCGCCTAAATGATTTGATTTTTGTTAAGGTCGGATTCGAATCCGGATTCGATTACGGACTCGAATCCTCAGTATTATTTATTATTTATTTCCCTCAAAGAATATATAATGAGGAGTACTAAAATAAATTTAAAAAACACTGTCACAACTAACGTTCAAAACAATAAGTAACAATTGACGTACTTTACAACACACTATACTTAAGGGTTGCTTAACGAAATGGTTGATTCGGAATCGGAGTCGTACCTAGTCCTGGATTCGGATTCGAATCCTCTCATGGTCGGATTCGCCCATTTTTGGTTCCAGCCACCATAAACGAAGACATTTACTTTCATTACTGCATCCATTAAAAATATCGAGCGTACCGACCGACATAAATGGATCAATCAATAATTTTATCAACCCATATAAGAGATGGCACAAGGCGTGCCCATGCGGAGTATTTTGAAGTCGATGAAAGAAAAGGTCACACGAAACTATACAGCACTGAATCAGTACTATATAGCACGTTAAGACTGCTTGTCTATCTTTTAAAATACAACAAATGAGTCACGTTTATTTTTTAAGACCACATCAGCTCATCGTCTTTTTTTATTCCCGCGTAGCTTCATTTTCTTTTCTTATGTCTAGCTTTAAATGGAACTAGACCTACGTTGCCTGGGCAACGTGAAGTGTTGCAGCAACTCTTGTTCGCCTTCGCCGACTAAAGTGTTGCGAGAGCAACACTGCCTTAAACTTTTGCTAAAATTGCCACTATGGACGCGGAACACCTATTTAATCAACAGATTTAAAGTTAATGAACCTGTTACCGCGGTGGAAGATCTCCGTGCTCGAATCCTTCGCTCTTGCAACCACCCCTGGATCACCCGTCTGTACGGCCAGGAATGATCGAGTAAGATTAGTTACCGTCCTTTAAGTGTTATTGTTATTGTTCATGTACTTTGTGGGTTTTTTTTCCTTTTCCAGTTTCTTTTATTATACTCCACTAGTCCTCATTGTAGTGCAGTGGGTCAATAAAATTCATTAATTCATTCATTCATTCATTCATTGGTTTTGTTTCTTCGCTAAAGTTAAATGCTGAACTTGTCAAACTATCGAGGTTTTCAAAATGAGACATTCCAATCCAAGAACATATTTTTCTGAACTGACGACATAATCTGTAATCACATAGTTATCCCTCAGCGTTGAAAAAAAAACAACAGAATATCGGAGGTAGGAACTAAATTGACTTTGAAATCGTAGACATAGTGACTTATTGAAACTTGGAACATTATTTTATATAGCCTAGTTGGTATTATAAAGCTATCCGTAGCTTTTTAGTATCAAAATACCATAGATGCCACTCTACTAATTAAATAATCCCTGACTTGTCTCACAGTTGGGTTCCGACTATTCTTTGTTTGAGTCTACACCCTACCACTAAAGTTATCAACCCCTCAAACAATAAATCCTAAGTTACACTGACAGACCATGGAGACTAATTTTCTTACCCTCAGATTTGAAGAGACCAAATAAAATGTGCACTAATTTGCACTAGTTTCTAGCCCCTCATGAACCCCTTCTAGCAACCGATTCCTACTTATATTACAAGTCCATCTCCCCGTGATAGGCATAGTATACCATATTTTTCTCAATTCATACACCAGAAGCAAATAATAGGAAGGTACACCACCTAGCAACAGTTACAAGCACCTCATCGCCGGAGACGATTATGGTCTAACAGTCGATTTTTGCTTACAAGTAAGAAAAAAAAACACAGAATATCCGAAGTAGTGACTAAATTGACTTTGCAGCCAGTTGAACAATGTTTACAATCGTAACATCGTGACTGGTGAAAACTTGGAAATTATCTTATATGACCTAGTTGGTAATATAAAGCAATCCGTAACGTTTCAGGATTAAAATACCATAGATGCCACTCTGCTAATTATTTCGAAACTATGTCGTTGTTTTACATTATCATTTGTATACTGAACTTGTCAATCCCTCTAAACTTTCAAACTATTGTATCCCTCAGCGTCGAAAAAAAAAAAGAACACAATATCGGTAGGGACGAAATTTACTTTGCAGCCAGTTGAACTTTATCCTTCTCAATCGCAGACATCGTGACTGGTGAAAATTTGCAACATCATTATATATGATCCAGTTGGTATTTTGAAGCTATCCCTAACTTTTCAGGTTCAAAATACCATAGATGCCACTCAACTAATTATTGCGTAACTGTTTATATCATCATTTTTATCACTTAATTCTACGTTACAGTCATTAGCATTCAGACCATCATCATAGACCACCTCATGAAAATGGTAATGCTTTAGCAACCGATTCTTACCTGCAATTCCCTCTCCCATTGATAGACATAAACCAAACTTTTCTTATCATAAAAAAACACCGGAAACAAAATAGGTGAACAAACTAGGAAAAGTCGGAAACCCCTCATCGCCGAAGATGATTATGGACTATTAGCCGATTGTTACTTGCAAGTCCTTGACATGTCTCACAATTGGGTTCCGTCCTACCACTAAAATTTGTCAACCCCCCAAAGACTTAATTCTAAGTTACAGTGATGGACCAAGGGGACTAATTTTCTTACCCTCAGATTTATAGAGATCAAACAAAATGTGCACCAGTTTGCACAAGTTTCTAGCCCTTCATGAACCCGTTCTAGCAACCGATTCTTACTTACACGTCCATCTCCCCGTGATAGACATGGTACCAAATTGTTCTCACGATCAACTACACCAGAAACAAATAATAGGGTTAGGTACACCAACTACCAAAGTTGCTAACCCTCATCTCAGAAGATGATTATGGTATAACATACGATTGTTGCTTACAAGTCCCCTACATGTCTCACGATTGGGATCGGCCTATTTTTGATTTCAGTGTGTACCTTACTACTGAAGTTGTCAACCCCTGTGAACCTTCAAACTGTTGTATCTCCTGAAGGAATTGTTGTACCAGAAAACGGATGACATATACTTTGATCAGCTCATCAAGGTATATCGGTTGTCGTTAAAAAAAAAATCTATCTGTATTAGTTCACCACTTAGAAAGGAGCAAACTACAAGCTCTATTTTCTTTAGCACTGAGAGAACCTTTAAAGTTTAAGAGGCACATCTGATACTATTTCTCTATCGCAATCCCAAGAGGTCCACACGTTCCGTAAAAACCGCACACGTTAGACCCTTACCGTTTTCTAGTAATAAGATGAAATCAAGCGACTAGGAACAAAAAAAAACACACAAAAAAAAGACGACAAAACCAATGTGTTGCTCTCGCAACGCAGTTAAGGCAAGTGGCTACGTCTCCACCTTCAACTCAGTGACGTTAATGCCAAACTTACCCAATAGTGTACCCTACTTTAACGTCACTTACAATCTTAAAACCTTACTTTCTTTTTATATTTCCCAACCCTATAAACTAATTCCTTCCTATTTTCAAACTTTTCAATGTTTCTTCAAAACTTTCTCAGATATTAAACAAAAACTCCTTATATACTAGCCTACCGTATCTACAAAACTGTTTCTATTCATGTTTATTTATCAACATCTCTTAATTTTCACTCAATTTGTCGCCTTTGGTGTTGAAGACTGGACATGTGCTTTATGGTTACCGGTAAATGTGTTGTACCGATACCACCGAAATTTTGGTCGACCGTTCCGAAACTAATCGAAAAAAGCGTGGCTCACCGCGTTTGGTGAGCCAACCAGTTTCGGAACCGACAGCGGGGGAGGGAATTTCAGGAGAAGCTTATAATATAATACATAAACATGCAATGCCACCAAATCTCACTGATAATGGTTTGATGTCAGAAAAAAATGACATTCCTTCCGCAGAGCCGTTTGGCCGATCGTGAGGTTATTTGTATAAACATTACTTTTTTTATTATATTGCCTCCTTTCCCCTAGACATTCATCCTGTCACCAAACAGAAGGAATACCAGACTCACTCTTAAAATTCCGGAACAATTCCTCTGGTTCTTAGGTTTTATCACTAATCTAGTTTCACTATCGCTGGGTAACTGAAGTTCTAACTTCGAGATTTTAGTACAAGTTTTGACTTAGTCCTAGAGGTTCAAGGCTAACACTTCTTCCGCTTCCTCTGTGGGGCATAGAACCTATGTACGAAAATTTAGAAATTTTAAGACACACTACCCTCAAGCATTATATTTCCGGCATTTTCGTTTCCATTGGCTTACTGGCCAACTAACACGGGACATTTTTATGAAACAAAACCCGCCTCACGTTGGGGTTAAAAACCTCTGAGTCATAAGATTTGGTAATCGTAATACAGAGCGATTTTTTCGTGGATTGGGTAAAAAGGCCCTGCGTACAACTCAAGGATGTGACCATTCTTCTGTTGAACGATTGGAGAAATAAACGTATTATTATGCGGAAGCTGCCGGCTTGTAGCACATGTCATTAGTTTTGACAAGTATAGTTTATGGGATGACAAGACTTTTTCTGGTTGTTTTGCAACAATATGTTCAGCATTTCCGGGTAAATATACGAATGAGGACACTTGCACTCACTTGAGCAATTGAATTTGATGTTGTTTTGGATTTGTCAACATGACTTTTCTATAAGATCACTTTTCCTTCTTCTTTTGTAACAGAACTTGTTAGGAATTAATACTTCGTGTAGCTTGTGATCACTACACTTCCCTCAGAATGCGCTAAAGGGGTCCCTCATAGCTCCCATTTTCATATAGCTCCACCTACTACACATTTACACCCATTTGAGCATCTAAATTTGACAGTTCGGGGTATGCAGGGGCAAGGCCATATCCGGGGGGGGGGTTGAACCCCCCCCCCCGAAACATACAAAAACGGCCATTTTCATAGGCTTTTTCCTCTGATCTATGTCTTTTTTGTCCGACCCACAGGCAACCCCCCCCCCCCCCCGAAAGGCAAACAAAAACTAAAAAAAAAATCCTGGATACGGGCCTGTGGAGGGGCGTCACGGGGGGGGGGTCAGCCCCCCCCCCCCCTCCAACTTTTTCCAGATTCGGTAAAATTTTGGGTCAGAATCCCAAAATTTTAGTATAACCGTTCGGTATTTTTTCGATACCAGAACCATTCGGTGGATTCGGAAGTTATACAGAATCCCAAATTGGATACCGGTACAAATCTATTCGGTATAATGATAGGGATTCGATGTAATCGCCCGGATTCGGTAGGCTAACTATCGCGAATTCGGTGAGAGAATTTACTGAAGTTATTTGGTAATTTTTCGATTCGAATTTATTCGGTAGGAGATTCGGTATATTCGGTTGGGTAGAAGATTCGGTAGTTCCACAGAATACCGAATAGGCTATCGATCCAAGATTATTCGGTATCGTGATTGGGATTCGGTATAATTTTCTGGATTCGGTAGTTACCACAAATCCCGACTTTTTTCTAGATTCGACGAAATTATACCGAATACGAATATTTCAATAGTTTTTCGATAACAAAACTATTCAGTACGATAACCGGGATTCGGTAGTTATACAGAATCCCGAATAGGCCCCGAAACTTATTCGGTATAATAACTGGGATTCGGTAATTTATTCGGTATAACTGCAAGGATTCGGCAGATACCACGAACCTAAAAACTCAAAGAGGTCGAGTGAAGCACTGGTCGCAGACAAAAGGACTGATCTATGACTTCATCGGCCGCCCTTACTTAATTCTGGATCCCAAAAAACACTCTAATCACAAATGTTTCGAAAATTACGTCTGTGGGTCTTTCTTTTTATATTTTGTATTTCATGTTTCTATTTTGCGCGTCATCTAACTGGGGTTTTAAGCCAGTTTTAGGATTGGGATCTGAGAAAATTAAAAGCTATAATCTGTATGGAAAGGGTTAAATTTGGCCCGAAATACTGAGCTTAAAAAATTTTGCATGCGGCGCTCACTTTATTTTATCATGGGACTAGCCTACTACTGACTAGCCTACAGAAGCTGCTGCTGCTGGGACATCGCTCTATCCGGTTTCTGAAATTCTTAGGATCTTGGCGATCTAAGGTAAAAGATAGAATTTGTATGAGAAGCTGTTAAATTGTAACCTACAGGAAAAAACAAAAACAAATTGAATTTAGAAAATTTTCGCCTGCGGCGCTCAAATTAATTTTGTCTTGGAAATAATAAACAGAAGCTGGTACCGCAATCGTGCCCGGAAATATATTGTCCAAGTGGGCTTCGGAAAAAGGAAGACTTGTAGCAGGGTAATCATCTTTCATGCTGCCTATGTTGTTTCTCTGTGTCCGTATTCCTTTCTATTCAAAATTTTCAATAATTTAAAGCTCGACTCTCAGCTTTAGGATTCGGTAAAATTTTTGAAAATATTTTTTAAAAAATTTGGCTCTGCACCCCCCCCCCCTCCCCCAACGAAAATGCACTTCGGACACCACTGAGGGAATGATGGGGGGAGACAATAGTTGCGTGTATCCTTATAACACAGAACTAAAGTCGTTTTCGCAGTTACCGTGGTATCTTGACTTGACACCAAAGGAGTGTTTACAATTACCTTTTTCATAGATACTTTCTGAGGTGATGTTTGAGGGTAGACGTTAAGAACCGTTGTCGTTTTGGTGCGTGGTCGGGAGGGGGGGGGGGTAAAGGGGGGACAAATTGTGCGATATTCGATGTTGTACAACATCTCATCGACATTTCTAACCCTGAAACATACTACATCTCTATTCACAGCCCGTCTTCATATTTGTTAATAGTCGTTTGCACGTCCAAGTGCATCCTCTGAGAATAGACGCTTTTTGACCAGTCTCAATGACAAGTACCAGGGTTACCTTATGTCGCACGATAGCGTGAAGTGTCAATCTATTTGTTGTTGTCACTCTTCTCCTACGTAGGAGACAAAAATCACACTATTTCAGATACCGTCCAAATGTGTCATTATTAGGGATTCCGACCAGAAGTGACTATTTCAAGTTTTTCATCAAAATAAAATTAAGATGTGTCATTACGGAGGCGATCCCGACCAAAAGGGACCATTTCAATATCATTTCACGTCTTGTCATGAAACAAATTTGCACTCCCAGTTCACTCTCTTTGGGGCCGAATGTCACCCTCTAAATGTTTTTGCTCTGGCAATTCTAATGACAACTGATGCGGAGATTAACCGAGTTCAGGTTTGAAAAAACGATTGCATGCTTAGCGACTATAATCCATATCATTTAGTCCTTGGTGAGTACTAAGTAACCAGATGCTGAACGTAGAATAATCCTGTAATCGCTCGCATGTGGGATTTCCCGATTCTGAGTGTTTGCGAGTAGAAAGGTTGAAGAGTGTGGAAAAACCGTCTGATAATCTAGCAGATATGTTTAAACAACCAAAACACAAAGGGCGAAGGTGTTTGTCTGTCACTGCTTTTCGTGGTGCAGTGTTTGCTTTTACTGTTTTGACCATCCCGGTTTTGCACTGTCGCGTTTTTTTCTGCGTTTTTCATTGGAAACCTATCTAGTTGGCAAACCGAGTTGTTGACGCGGAGAGATTTTTGCTTTCGCTGTTTTGACCATCGCTGTTTTTATTTTCACGGTTTTGACTGGAAATCAGGGTTGTCGGCGAAACTTCCCCAGCGAAACGTTCCCGGCCATGACAAATCTCCCCATTGCGAAATGATCCCATGACAAAATGTCCACATGGCAAAATGTTCCCATCCGAAACGTTCCGAACAACAACCAAAATATGATAACATTTTTGTTGGGGGGGGGGGTCATGATTTACGTTAGACCCGGCATTCTTTCATAGAATGGTAATGAGAGATTAAAATTGTCTAGGTCTACAATTTAAAAATTATCTCGAGCTCTACAAGGTTCACTAAAGAAGATCTTGAACTTCCCATACCATTTTTATCCACCATAACGGCACTACGCTGATTTTTTCATTTTCCTTGTTTGGCTTCGAGCCAGATCGGGCTTCCGCTTGTTTCCGTCGAGGAGCTTATTGGTAAAAAAAAAAATGACCGGTTATGCATGTTGCTTTTAACGACCTAGAACTAGCCTACTACTGATCAGCTACGAGCCCAGGGAAAGGCTTACAGCGTGTTCCATCCTTCTAACAATAATAACTATTTAGTTACTATTTGCGTTCCAACCTCAAGAAAAGGTACTACGCTGACAGTTCCAACCTTTTCGAAATAGACTATTTGTTTACCGTGAGCGTCGTAAGCGTGGTAACTACTACGGATCTCTGTAACGTGATGGGGTGATATTCTGGCGAAAACAGCAAAATACGTTTCAGCCTTGACGCCACGGTTCGTGACGTCATGCGTAGTAACTACGGTAAGGAGGAGGGAACACGCTGTTATTGCACTATATATTTTGAAGGGAAACAGTGCACATCTGAAGCAACTGGTCCCACGTCCGCCCTTTCCTGATTATAAGCAAGAACAAAATAATCCCACAGAAACTCCGTCTTTGGTTCCATGTAGCGACTATGGATGCCCCGACAAAACTGAGCGGCGCTAGAGGTACTTGCTGAGCTTTGAGTTGATATCCATCTACTTCCCTTTTCGTTGCTTCACACATCAGAGGAAAAACTGTAGGAGGACCCGCTCTGCAGTACGTCACAATGTCTCACAATTCTCCGGGGATCTACTGCGACAGAATTGTTTGAAGAGGTAACGAATTTCGATGTTTGGCGTAGCTCCTACCCTCCGCTCTTTTGGATCGGGCAGGGTACCGGTAATATATTCGTCTCCGCATGGTCGTATTACACAGATCAGGAGACAGAGGTTCTTGTGATTATTTGTTCTTGCTACAAGAATGTTCGAACATCTCTAATGCAAACTCTGAAGTTGTTTTACCTAGGTCATGCGCCTGAAGACCAAGGCAAACTTAAAAATCTTGGTGAGTTTCGCCACGGGGACGTTTTGTCATGGGGACGTTTCGCCACGGGGACGTTAGGTCATGGGGAAGTTTTGTCATGGGGACGTTTCGCCACGGGGACGTTTTGTCATGGGGACGTTTCGCCACGGGGACGTTAGGTCATGGGGAAGTTTTGTCATGGGGAAGTTTTGTCATGGGGACGTTTCGCCACGGGGACGTTTCGCCACGGGGACGTTAGGTCTTGGGGAAATTTTGTCATGGGGACGTTTTGTCATGGGGACGTTTCGCCACAGGGACGTTTTTTCATAGGGACGTTTCGTCGGGGACGTTTCGTCGATAAGCCGAGAATCAATCTAGCTGGGAAACCGACTTGTTGACAATCACGTACTCATAGAAGTAAACTACTAGTGCACACCTTTTCTTCTGCCCCGTTTGTCAAATATGCTGCTTTTGCTTAGTTGTATTTTTTTTTTTTTTTTTTTTTTTTATATTAAATTCCCCTCCTGTTGTGCTCTATGGCGATGATCGTTAGATTACAGGCGAAACCACCCCCCTCCTAAATAGCAACTTATTTTGACCAAAAAAGATGATAGGGATGAAGAACGTCCAAAATATTCGTAAGGACAATGTGTTTACGTTATGACACATAAGACTCACAAATATGCAGTTTCTAATTGAACTCGTTGTTCTAATGGTAGGAATTTGAAAACAGTCGAGAAGTTACAGAAAAAGAGCAAAGGGATTAGAGACTCTATAGTTAACAGTCTGAAGGAAGTGAATATTTGTACAGCTGTAGGCCTGTCATCATTTTGGAGCTCGGGTGGAAGACAAAATTTGCGCGTATCCCGAAATATTGAGCGTCATAGCTTGGGCCCACCTTTAAATAAGAAAACCTGTACATTGTTCCCATTTTGTGACCAAGTCAAAAAGCTACTGTCTTTAATATATGTACCACACGATTCGCTCCTTAGGTAGGTCTCCGTCACGACACTGTCAAAAGTTTCATAACAGATGACACGTGGATGCGCGGTTTCAACAGATAATGCGTAACAGATAACACTTTGGATGATATCTGTTGTGTTTCAAAATGTTATGCGTACCATCAGGAAGAACCGAAAAACCGCCAAAAAGTATCTGCTGAGTTTTCCGACATCATGACGATAAGGAATGAAGTCAGTAGATGCTTTTTTGGCTTTTCCTAACAAAGCTTTATACGCATAACATTTCATGAATAAGGTTTTAAAATACAAAAGATAACATACGAACGAACAAACGAACATACGAACTGTTATCTGTTACGCACTATCTGTTGAAACCGCACATCCTCGTGTAATCTGTTATGAAACTTCTGACAGTGTAGTAAGTAGCCTACCATTACTAACGGAGTCGATCGAAATAACAAAAATACATGTTTGTTTTGAGTACTTTCTTCCCATTTTTGATCAATTAAAAAAATTGGCACACATTTTGCATTAAAGGGCCAGGTGAGTCAAAGAGTAACCGGTACGTATGACCTCTAAGCAGTTGTAGGTCACGTTAATAACGGTTTGGACATGAACAGTTTTTTATTCTTTGCATTTTACTTTTAATTGGCACTTCAATCACGTGAGGATAATCTGTCATCAGATCCACCAAGGTAAATTAGTAGCCTACTCTGCAAAATTGCATTGGCAAAACTTTTTTTTGTCAAATGCAGTCACTCGTAGGATACTGCAAATAAAGGACTCAACACAGTGAATCATCAGTGTGTATTATTTGTGATGTTTAAGTTCCCCTTGTAAACAATTTCCCTTCCGACTGTATAGAATATTCTCTTTCGTGTTTACTTTCATCCTCGTTCAAAAGTTTCAAACCTAGTTAAAATTGATAGACGACATTGGGTCTCGTCCTAACGAAGACATACAATCAAGGATGGGTTTGTATAAAACAAAAGCTGATTATACTGTAGTCGAAATAAAAATAACAGGTCTTAATAAGGACTGCGAGCTTGTTAGTTGGTCAGGAAACCAAAGCATTGACATCCTGAACCACATATGACTAATCGAGAGCGAAGTGCAGATCAACGAACCACGTCAAAAAACTCAAATCGAGACAGGAACTCCTTTCAGTCTGCGGTCATGTAAACCCAGCTGATTCTTATACGGGTTAACCACCTCTACAAATTGCTACTTTTACACCCAGCACACACCCAGTGAAAATATCAAATTCATGTTACTACGTCAGCGTTAACGAAGCAAATCGTCGCTGATGTAAAAAGAGTTGAAAAGAAAAGAAATGCTTACGAGGCGAGACTTCAACATTGCTTAAAACCATTATCCAACGCGGGCGAGTGTTCGAGACGAACTGCTAAAAAGAAAGTTGCGGTGCATGGCGGCTCATCAAAAAATGAATGTCAAGAACAATCCTTACTGTTACTCTGCTCCCATCGAGTATTCAGCTCGAAAATTTGCTGCCAGATTAGCTCCAGGACACGTGATATGTTCGACAGCTACACAAACTGTGAGACGTCATTTCCTTGATAGGCAATATCACCATGACATTTTGGGTCGTGAGCCAACGGAGTTTCCTGAGTTACGCAACACACCTGCAACAACTTGCATCTCCCCTGACTTTTTAGTTTCTCCTAAAGTAAAAATGACTCTGTTTCTCATTTGTTTCAGAAATCTACTTAGCCAAAACGTGAACTTGACCCGTGGCGCGAATTATTTCCCCTCTACCGCTATGGCTGGTATGTATACACTGTATTTAAAGCTTTAGGGACAACAAAACATAACAGACAACAAAACAAAAAACTTCATAATAACTTCTAATGTCGCACTACATAAACTAAACTGCACTCGCCCGGTCAACTTTTACTTTAATACTTTTCAACACAATCTACATAATGCACTAATTGCTCCTGGAGATGTGCTCTTCAATATATCAGGAAACAGTGTCTCCTTTGCCCCCAATCAGATTCCCTTAAAAACGAGAGTTCGCGACACAGTGCAACCAAATGGGCTATAGGTTATATCGCCTTCACCGCAGAGTGAGCACGGGCTGTTCGTACTGGGGGAAACACTTTTTGGGATCCCAAAACGTAAGTGGAGGGATACCTATGACATCGCAAAAGTTGTCCGTCTGTCCGTCCGTCCGTCCGTCCGTCTGTAAGCACGATAACTCTCGAAGGGAATGAGATATTTTGATGAAACTTGGTGTGAGGGTTCGTTGGGTCGTCGGACCAGTCAAGTTCGTAGATGGGCTTTGTAGCTCTACATTGAGGGGATTCAAATTAAGGGACAAACAAAATATTTTGAAACAGCTAATGTGATAGTCGATTATGCGGTAAGAAGACATGCTGAACACAATGGTGAAAACCATTTTGTCATCGGACAAGTAGTTCGCCCGGAATCCGGCCAAAACCGGAAAGTTTGTTGAAAGTAAAAGTTTTATTTGAAGTTGATTAGATGTTCGATTTAGGGGTAGGAAGACATGCTGAAGACGATGGTGAAAATTATTTTCTCGACGGACAAGTATTTCGCCCGGAATCCGGCCCAAACCGGAAAGTTTGCAGAAAGTAAAAGTTTTATTTGAAATTGATTAGATGTTCGATTTAGGGGTAGGAAGACATGCTGAAGACGATGGTGAAAACTATTTTCTCGATGGACAAGTATTTCGCCCGGAATCCGGCCAAACCGGAAAGTTTGTTGAAAGTAAAAGTTTTATTTGAAGTTGATTAAATGTTCGATTTAGAGGTAGGGAAACATGCTGAAGACGATGGTGAAAACTATTTTCTCGACGGACAAGTATTTCGACCGGAATCCGGCCCAAACCGGAAAGTTTGTCAAAATTAAAAGTTTTATTTGGAGTTGATTAGATGTTCGATTTAGGGCAAGAAGACATGCTGAACACTTATGTGAAAACAAGTTTCTACCCGGACATGTAGTTCGTCCGGAATCCGGCCAAAACTGTTGGAAGTCAAAGTTTTATTTCTAGTTGATTAGATAAGCGATTTAGGGGTAAGAAGAGATGCTGAGTCCCTGTGTGACAATCGTATTTTACCCCGACATATAGTTCGACCGCAATCGGGCTGGAATCGGAAAATTTGTTATAAGCTAAATTTCTATTTGAACTTGATTAGATGTTCATTACTGGGGAAAGAAGATACCCTGATTTCGTCTTTGAGCTTTCTTTTTTCGCCGGACAAGTAGTTCTGGAGTTCGGCCGGAACCGGGAAATTGGCAGAAGTGGCAGGAAGTTTTCGTCAAAACAGATATGACTTATAGGGGTAAACACACATGCTGAATCCAAATCTGAACTTGGTTTTCTCAGGTGATTAGCTATTTGGCCTTAATCTGTTTCTGAATTTTAATTGTAAAAATGTTCAAGGAGTCTGGCGAAGACTGGATCTGGCTAAGACAAGACCCAGTTGTCTGGATCACATATTGAATTTTTGGGATCCCATCGAAACCTTTGGTCTTGTTTTCTTGTCAAACTTACTTTTCCCGTGTACTCAAAAACAACATCGCTATAATTCTCTGTTGTGTTTACGTACGTGCGTCTGATTTCCCACAAGGCCAACCTAGACCAAGGCCTAGGGCGCAGTAGTCGGGGGGGGGGGGGGGGTGGATGTAGAAACTAAATCTTTACATTTTTTAAAACGACCAATCTTCACACGAACACATTCTCTCTTGTTAGAGAATCCGTACAAGCCAAAATTTCAGGCATGAAACATTCTGCTTCAACGTATCAACACGTTTCGAAGCAGAGCAGAAATGAAAATGAAAGGAAACATTGTATATACTGAGTTTATGAATGTTCTTTAGTGTTTATTTTGTTTTCCCGCCATGGCCCCACGGGCTTTTTGGGAATAAGTTCATTCATTCGTTCATTAAAAATATTTTTAAAGGATGAGCTTGTTATATGCTGATATTTCAGACTCTTCGATATGACATTGCTAATTATTGCCTGATGATTCACTAGGGTTGGAACAGGTACTTCGATTATATGCTTAAGTATTAAGCATCAAGTATGCTTCCAATTTTTGTTAATAAGTACCAAGTACTAAGTACGAAGTACTAAGTACCTTGCAACAAATGTACTTAAGGAGTACTTGAGTTTCAAGCACGGGACTTGTACTTATGTAGTACTTCAAGTACTGCACAGGTTTTCTATTATTTTCGTGATGAATGTCCAGCTTGGCTTCAAACCTCATACACTGCACAGTGAGAGAGCAGAGCCTTTGATGCTTTAATGGAGCTCCCACCATCTAGTAAAATACTTACCAAGGTGTAGCGTACTTCATAGACTGCGCGAGTTTCATTATTTGTTTCTTAAGGTTTTTAGTTGTCGGATAAACGCTGACAAAGAATCATTTTCAGGGTGCAAATTAATGGTGTCTAAGCTAACGCATAATGTACTTGAGACAGTAGGCTACTTGAAATGTTGGTTCTTGAAGACTTCAAGTACCTAGTTATTTTTTTTAAATATTAAACTTTAACTGAAAAGTCAACTTATTTTTGTTTCATTCAACTAACTGCATTATGTTAATCGTGTTAAGGGATTTTTTTTTACTTTTCACTATTTGCTCTCTACCACAAATCCAACAGGGAAATTCCACTAAACTAAAATCGATTATTGGTGAATAGCTGGTGAATAGCATAGCAACGAAGTTACACATTTTCATCGGGTCTTCAAGCCGCTTTAATTGAATGAGTGTTAGGTAACTAGATTGTCCTCTGTTAAACTTTTAACAGTCCTTGAAGCTACTCCCCAACTTTGTAATTCTTCGTCCGCAAAGAAGGAATTTAAGATTCCCAGTGTTCCGAACTGCATCCATGCGGTGGAAATAGGGATGGGACACATGCAATCAGCAAACTGGAGGACGAGAACGTATTTGCAATTTTGTCAGCGTTTTCACTGCAGGTTGCAGGTAGACTATCACAAATTGCACGAAAAATGCACGTATCCAGGGGGGGGGGGGTTAGGGGGTTGAAACCCACTAGCCCCCCCCCCCCGAAACATACAAAAATAATCATTTGTATAGGCTTGTCCCTCTGATACATGTATTTTTTTTACTTTTTTGTCCGACCAGCAGGAGACCCCTCCCCCCCCCCCCCCGAAATAAATTCCTGGATACGGGCCTGGGTACAAGCCATCAGCTGCTGTAGTTGATACCAAACCGTCAAGCCTCTATGAATGAAATACGTTACTCAACTCGAGTGAGGTGGTTGAACCAGCGTTTAATAACTAGCAATTAAAAGAATGGGACATTACGGTGAAACAATACATCATTGGGCAGGTCTTAAAATTCTAAGTTTTTCCAGAAATTTAGAAAAACCGAAAAGAGATCGGCATCATGAAATAATGGTTTCAATGGTTTAACGACCCCGATCGCATCTCCGTTGGCCAATAGTTCGAGGAAACAGGGATCTTAAAACATTCTGATTCTGATTCTGATTTGGCGGCCAGGATCCAATCTTTTAAAGTAGTTAAAGCCGGAACCATTTAAAAATTTCCAGTGTATATAACCCTCCGCCAGGTCGCCGTGGGACGCAATTCGGAAGCACGTTAATGGGCAAGCTCGAATAGATCTCAGAGCGTCGTGTTCGATTTCTCGAATCCCTCGGGATTAAACAGCCTCTATCCAGCAATTTAGCAATAGTTAAGAAATAGTGTACTATTCATTTTTTGTCTCTCTTATTTGAATTGCCAATTCAGAATTTTGTGTGTTGTTCATTTTCCCTTTTTGTTTATTTTTCTTTTCTTATAAACCACCAGTGAGATTTTATCTAAAGATGGGTAATAAATATATTCATTAATTTATTCATTCAAAAATAAGTTCGCAAGCGCTCAGACGTGGAGTGAGAAAGTGAAATGTTAATCACATTTTGTGTACAAACAGCTCAGGAACCAAGACACTTCACATACCCAATAACCAAACATGTATCGAAATAACCTAATTCGTAATAATCCCGCTTTAAATGTAAACAAACCGCAAGTATAAATCCAAAGAAATGCTGAAGATCTTGCACGAATTGCTTGAGTTCCAACAATGGCCTACCAGCCAGTCCGACCCTTTAAACCTGTTTTCTATTAGCAAGGTAATAACAAGTGCAATAAACCAAATCTTAGCAGCCTAATACCCCCTCTGTCTCAGTTCATTAAGAACGGCATATCACCGATCGTTTGACAAAACAGTCCAGTTTCCAACTGCTCATTAAAGATTAAAGTACGTCGCGTCGTCTTATTTGTTGCTGAGACCTGTTATAGACGAACTTAACTCGTGGGAAATCTGGGCCCAGCTGCCCGTGAACGGGAGGGGTCGAGGGGTCGGGACCCACGAAAATGCGTATTTACACCTAGTTTTCCTCAAGTATACCAGCTTAGAGTTTGATTCCAGTCACGGGTAAAAACTTTTTTTATGGGCAATTTGGGCCCACTTGCCCATGAACGGGCAGGGAGGGGGGTGGTTCAACTCTACACATATATCCCCAACCCCTATGATCTAGAAGCACAAAGAAGTTTCATCACCTTAACTCCCGTTACTGTCAAGTTAAAAACATTAAAAAATGGTCAACCTGGGCCCAATTGCCCCTGAACCAAGTGGGAGTGTAGTTTCGGACCCGCAAAAGTAAAAATAGACTTTAAAAGCCATTTCCCAGCCCTAGGATCTACATGTACAAGGAATTTCATCGTCCTATGTCCAGTTCTGGTCAAGTTATCAACATTATCCACTGGGCAATCTGGGCCCATTTGCCCCTGAACCGCGTTGGGGTTCCTATAAAGACACATCTAGACCCCAATACCCACTAGTGTACCTACTTTGAACTTGGTACTAGCACTTGTTCACGAGTTATGAGCTCCACAAAATACGGTGAAAACCTAAAACCGAAAGCCGAAAGCTGCTACAGCGCTCGCAATAGTGGATTGTTCCAAGGAACACTCCACTAATCAGACAAAAAAAGAAAAATTTAGTGGGGGGGTTGCTGGGAACATTTACAAAACGCCCCTACTGGCTTCAGGGGCGTCACTGTGTCAGGGGGGGGGGGGGGGCTCCTCCGGCCGACAAACCGAGCGTCCGGTCTGGTGAATCGGAATTTTTTTCTTCACATACGAAATCGAATCAAATTTGAAGTCTGATCGATAAATAGGGATTCTCTTACGCATTAGAAATTAAAAGACATTTTTCAAACTTTTCCCGGGCGAAGACCGAAAGGTTGAGTTTTGTCGGCGATTTTTCCCACATAAGAAATATGGCATGCATTTTGGGTCAAAATTGTTCAAAATGTTGCCGAGAATACTCGAAATGTCGCCGAGAATCCATGAAATGTAGCCGAGAATGCTGTTTTTGTCGCCGAGATTTTTTGTGTGTATCCCAGACTGCAATGTTTGTTGCCGAGAATGACAACTTTGTAGCCGAGATTTTCACTGAAAAACATGTCGCCGAGAAATACGGATATGTGTTCGAAACCAAAAATCTAGTTCCCGAGATGGAACAAAGTGTCGCCGAGATTGCTAGAAATGTCGCCGAGATTTCGCGTAATGTCGCCGAGAATGCATGAAATGTCGCCGAGATTTCTTTGAAAATAACATACAAGTGAAAAAAGTGTCGCCGAGAATTGGAAAAAAAAAAAATACAGCTTAGAACGAAAAATCTGATTTTTGAGATGGGAACAAATGTAGCCGACTTGGTGGTTGGTGAGGTCCTCCTTATTGTTCTATTTGTAAGTCCGGAACAAGTGTGATTCTTCGTGCAGTACATACTCACTACCATTGTAAGTGCTATATTTGCTATTGCACTCTTGTTGGTATTAGTCTACTCAATAAACAATGTGAATGTGAACAACAGTTGCTCAAAAGTAAGATCCACAGGAAGTTTCAAAGGAAAGGATATGGCTCAGAGGCAGGGGCGTTGCGAAAGGGGGGGGGGGTGCAACATTCGGTAACTTATTCGGTATAATTGCCAGGATTCGGTAGTTACCACGAACATGAAGAGGTCGAGTGAAGAACTGGTCGCAGACAAAAGGACTGATTTATGATTTAATCGATATTCCTTACTTTTATTTGTATCCTAAAAACAAGCTCTTATCAGAAATGTCTCGAAAATTCTGCCTGCGGCGCTTTTCATAATATTCACTATTTTCCGGAAAGGTGCGTCATATAGCTAGGTTTTAAACCAGTTTTCGGGATCGCGATTTTTCGAAACCCTAAAAGCTAGAACGTGCATGGAAATAGCTGAATTTGGCAGGAAGAAACGATCACTTTATGTGATCATGGCTAGTAATGACTAGTCATACAGTAGCTGCTTCTGCCGGGATGTCGCTCTATACGGTTTCTGGAAATTCTTAGGATCCTGGTGTTTTGGCTCTGCACCCAACTACAAAAATTCACATGCGACGCCCCTGCTCACAGGTGCTAAGAAAGCTAGAGTAAGTATAGTCGTTGAAAGAAATATATAACTGAAACGCATTTATTTTACGGATATGTCATCAAAAAATGTGTTACCACCAATTTTTGAAATAATGACTTTAGCACAAAAACCTGGTTCTGGGGAGCTTGACTTTGACATGGACGACTGATTTTCTCTTCCATTTAAGTCATCTACCAATAGCCTTGTATACTGGTTAGGGCTAAGGTTCAAGCATAGCAAGTATGATAGTTTGGTTCTTGCAATAGCCTTGTCACATGGTTATGCTTAAGGTTCAAGTCTCCAAACATCGTTTGTATGGTAGTTTTGGTTCATCTTAAAAGGAAATGTCAGGTAAGCAGCACTTCATAGCATCTCCATGACTGAATGTGCAAGCCCATCTCAGAACCATGCTTGTTCATGGTTTCACATTCAAATCCAAGATCAGAGCTTCTGAGAACTTAACACGTCAGCAGGGCCAGGAATTGGCTCAAGCTCACTACTTCCGAACTGTAGTTTCAATGACTTATTAGGACTGTGATTGTTCAACTCAACTTCAGAGACAAGAAGTGGTTTATCTGATAGGTGGAAATTAACAGGAAATTTCAGTCGGGTGATGCAGCTTTTCCACCTCGAAATTCCGGCTTCCTCACTACTACAGCTCCCCAGAAGCTGAGGAATATATCCTTTGCATACATTCTCCATGTACTGATTGTCAATTAATATTCTTTTTCCAAATTTTGGGTATCGCCCCTTGACTTCATATTTCAGGAAGTGCTCAACACTGTTCAAAACTGGAGCTTGAGTACTAGTCAGCTGCTCCTGTTGGCTTTGGGCACGAATGATTCTCCTTCTTGCGGACCTTTAACAGCCGATTTCCCACACTGACTTCCATTATCGACAACCGCATCTAACACTTCGGAATCCATCTTCGAATTTCCGATCATAATGGCCGAGGCAGTTATGTTTCTTGATCAATGACTGTGCCCTGGAAAGGAGATCAAGTTGGGCACACATAGCACTCATCAGAAGAAACAATGGTATTCTCGAGTGTTAGGTTAATTGTGAATGACTTTGTGGTAAAACAATTAAAGATTCTTCCTTAAATATCTGACTTTGTGAATTTCTTCTCTGAAAATCAGATAGTTAAGGAAGAATCTTTAATTCTTTTTCCACAAACTCATTTGCCAGCTTGAGAGGCTTGAGCTTGAAAAGGACCCTTGCCAAGAAGGGCTGAAGTATCGCTCTTATGATAATGTAGCTGACTTATCGGTTTGCACCGTACAAGACGATTCGCAGTCAGCATGGGCTGGAGGACTATCTCCAACCTTCTTTATACTCTTGATGACTATCTCTCTATGCCGATTCAGAATCTCTGGGTACCTGCGGAAGAAATGAAGAAATGGTGCCAAAGCTGCGCTGACTCAGGATCTGAGTCGCTGAGTTTGAGACGTTACGGACACGTTTACTCCTTCTTCCTGAGAATCAGTGGCGTGTTCTGAACTTAGTCATATAGAGTATTATCCCAGAACTAAAAGTTGTTTGCTATTTCAGTCTCAGGCAAGGAGTTTTTAGCAAACTCTTTGCTTCAAAGACAATCTAGATCTGTCATGGAAGAAAAGCAAAAAACGGCTCCATAGCGTGGTGCCAGAGAGCCAATGTCTGCAGATACTAACATACAATTCTCAGAAAAAGAGCCATTGACAGTCAAAGGTATTTCAGTCAATTCTGACTCAAACTATACTAAAACATGAGCTACTTGAACCACTGAAAGAACTTTAGAGAGGCTGCAATGGCCTTGAACTTCTGACTTTCTTTGGTATATGATGTCCCCCTTAGGGAAACGTAAATACCTCACTAATCTAGCAAATCAAGTTGACACTGAAGGAAGGCCCATGAATAATACAGCACTGCATCCATTTAGACACTCGTACTTCCTGAATCCTGTACTGCCTACTTCTTAGTGTTTTTCTAGATTATTTTGTCTGAATGATCTTATGACTCTAGGCAGAGGTCTCGTTTCATGGAAATCTAGAGGGACAAAAGTCACTGTACAGGACTGAGACGCAGGGGCCCTTCCAAGGGTTTCGGCATGTTGAACAAGACCAAAGGTTTCGATGGGATCCCAAAAATTCAATATCTGATCCAGACAACTGCGTCTTGCCTTAGCCAGCCAGACTCCTTGAACATTTTTACAATTAAAATTCAGAAACAGATTAAGGCCAAATAGCTACTGATCTGAGAAAACCAAGTTCAGATATGGATTCAGCATGTGTGTTTACCCCTATAAGTCATATCTGTTTTGACGAAAACTTACTGCCACTTCTGCCAATTTCCTGGTTTCGGCCGAACTCCAGAACTACTTGTCCGGAGAAAAAAGAAAGCTCAAAAACGAACTCAGGGTATTTTCTTTCCCCAATAATGAACATGTAATCAACTTCAAAGAAAAATTTAACTTATAACAAATTTTCTGACTCCCCGGATTCCGGTCGAACTGAATTTCCGGGTAAAATATGATTGTCAAACACGGATTCAGCATCTCTCCTTACCCTTAAGTCGGTTATCTAATCAACTAGAAATAAAACTTAAGTTTCTAACAATTTTCCGGTTTTGGCCGGATTCGGGGGGAACTACATGTGTAGAAATAAAACTTAAGCTTCTAACAATTTTCCGGTTTTGGCCGGATTCGGGGGGAAATACTTGTCACGGTAGAAAATTTTTTCACATAAGTGTTCAGCATGTCTTCTTGCCCTAAATCGAACATTTAATCAACTTCAAATAAAAGTTTTACGTTTATCAAACTTTTCGGTTTTGGCCGGCTTCCAGGCGAACTGCTTGTCCGATGACAAAATTGTTTTAACCATCGTGTTCAGCATGTCTTCTTACCCCATAATCGACTATCAAATTATCTGTTTCGAAATATTTTGTTTGCCCCTTAATTTGAACCCCCTCCCCCACCCTAAATGTAGGGCTACAAAGCCCATCTACGAACTTGACTGGTCTGACGACCCAAAGAATCCTCACACCAAGTTTCATTAAAATATCTCATTCCCTTCGAGATTTATCGTGCTTACAGATGGACAGACGGACAGACAGACAGACAACTTTTGCGATGTCATAGGTATCCCTCCACTTAAGTTTTGGGATCCCAAAAAGTATCTCAAATATAAGACTGGCAGATATTTTGCTAACCTGGAGGATTATACTGGTTAGAAACAATAGACAAGAAACAACAGGGCCAAACAAATGCGCAAAACTGTGTGAATTGCAAGAAAAAGTAACAACAATTCTTACAAGTTTAAGGCAAAGGTTTATAGGTCATCCATAATAATAGGAATTTGCTATGCGTGAAGCCCCCACAGTAGTTTGTTATAACTGATGACAATTAACAGCTTGAAAATTTTTGCCCGCTGCAAATTCAGGCTAAATTTTCTGAATGTTATTCTGTTTGGCCTGGGGTGCTCCAGAACCCCACGAAAGCCAGTGAGCTGATTCCTCCCCCCCCCCCCTCCAAATCATGCCTCTGATTCTAGGATTCTGAATCTCTGATTCAAGCAACTCTGGGCCTGAGTCTAACAATTCCCTGAGCCTAATCTCTCAGCCTCATAAACTTTGCTGTAGCAGGCACACTGAAAAACAACAACATAGGTTCGGACAGTGGTTGGAGAGACCATAGGTTACCTATCCTGCATTGTAAATGACATCATAGCAGGCACACTGAAAAACAACAACATAGGTTCGGACAGTGGTTGAAGAGAAAATAGGTTACCTATCCTGCACTGTAAATGACATCTCGTTTTATCCATGAAATTCAATCCAAGCCTTTGGAAGACCCTGTGACCCCTCAGTGTGCACACCTTTCGTGGATTTTGAATCCTGGCAATACCTGCAACCTGGAGGTACTGAAATCCCTAATGATGTAAGAACAAAGGCTAGAAAAATTCAAGAGGAATCTCAAAAGAAGCCAGAAAAAAATTAATGACATTTTCTTTCTTTATCTGTTCTTAATCTCGACACTAAAAGCATAATCTTCAATGTAAAAGATTATTTTTCTTTTCATTTTCGGTGGTCTAATTATATTGTCAATAGGATGAACACAATCACAAGTCCCAGCAGACGATTCCAATATAAATTTCGCTTGTCTTTTGAAAAAAAACTTTAAAGTTCATGTTTTGGTAGTAGGACTGGTGGGGTCCGGGTGCACTGGGTCCACCCTGGGGTCTACCCGAAAATCCTTTTCCCCCCTGGCAACAAAAATCCGTCCGCCCTCCCTGAATGCAAATATATAGAGGAAACTAAATATATTCTGACAGCGAGTTAATGTAAACTCTATACAGACACACGAGTTAATGTAAATACGTGATGGTGGCCTCCCCTATCTATGAAATACTTTTCAAAAAAATAAATTGGGGGGAGGGTTTGGTCGGGGTGGTTCGGTACCCGAGGTTTTTTCGTACCGCCGGGGGGAGGGGGGTCGCTGGGGCGACTGTCTGTATAGAGTTTACATTAACTCACTGTCAGAATATATTTAGTTTCCTATATATTTGCATTCAGGAAGGGCGGACGGATTTTTGTTGCCAGGGGGGAGGAGGATTTTCGGGTAGACCCCTGGGCGGACCCGGACCCCACCAGTCTTCACTACCCAAATTTCAATATGAACTTTAAAGTTTTTCTATATTTTCTATATCTATATTGGAATCGCTCTGCTGGGACTTGTGATTGTGTTCATCCTATTGACAATATAATTAGACCACCGAAAATGAAAAGAAAAATATCTTTTACATTGAAGATTACACTTTTAGTGTCAAGAATAAGAAGAAATAAAGAAAGAAATGTCATTAATTTTTTTCTGACTTCTTTTGAGATTTCTCCTGGATTTCTCTTGAATTTTGCTAGCCTTTGTTCTTACATCGTTAGGGATTTCAGTACATCCAGGTTTCAGGTATTGCCAGGATTCAAAATCCACGAAAGGTTTGCACACTGAGGGGTCTCAGAGTCTTCCAAAGGCTTGAATTGAATTTCCTGGATAAAACGAGATGTCATTTACAATGCAGGGTAGTTAACCTATGTTCTCTTGACCCCCTACTGTCCTAACCTATGTTGTTGTTTTTCAGAGTGCCTGCTATAAAGTTTATTGTTTATGAGGCTGAGAGATTACGCTCAGGGGATTGTTAGAGTCAGGTTAGACTGAGGCCCAGAGTTGCTTGAATCAGAGATTCAGAATCCTAGAATCACAGGCATCATTTGGGGGGGTGAATCAGCCCACTGGATTAATGAGGTATTTACGTTTCCCGACGGAGGACATCATATACCAAAGGAAAGTCAGAAGTTCAAGGCCATTGCAGCCTCTCTAAATTTCTTTCAAGGTTCAAGTAGCTCATGTTTTAGTATAGTTTGAGTCGGAATAGACTGAAATAGCTTTGACTGTCAATGGCTCTTTTTCTGAGAGTTGTATGTAAGTATCTGCAGACATTGGCTCTCTGGCACCAGGCTATGGAGCCGTTTTTGCTTTTCTTCCATGACAGATCTAGATTGTCTTTGAAGCAAAGAGTTTGCTAAAAACTCCTTGCCTGAGACTGAATTAGCAAACAGTTCACTTTCCAAAGCAGGAGAACTTTTAGTTGTGGGATAATACTCTATATGAATAAGTTCAGAACACACCAGTGATTCTCAGCAAGAAGGTGTAAACGTGTCTGTAACGACTCAAACTCAACAACTGAAATCCTGAGTCAGCACAGCTTTGGCAGTATTTCTTCATTTCTTCTGCAGGTACCCGGAGATTCTGAATCAGCATGGAGAGATAGTCATCAAGAGTATAAAGAAGGTTGGAGATAGTCCTCCAGCCCAAACTGACTGCGAATCATCTTGTATGGTGCAAACCGATAAGTCAGCTACAGTTTCATAAGAGCGATACTTCGGCCCTTCTTTGCAAGGGTCTTTTTCAGGCTCAAGCCTGTCAAGCTGGCAAATGAATTTTTGGAACAAGAATTAAAGATTCTTCCTTAAATATGTGATTTTCAGAGAAGAAATTCACAAAATCAGATATTAAAGGAAGAATCTTTAATTGTTTTACCACAAATTCATTCACAATTAACCTAACACTTGAGAATACCATTGTTTCTTCTGATGAGTGCTATGTGTGCCCAACTTGATCTCCTTTCCAGGGCACAGTCATTGATCAAGAAACATAACTGCCTCTGCCATTATGATCGGAAATTCGAAGATGGATTCCGAAGTGTTAGATGCAGTTGTCGATTATGAAAGTCAGTGTGGGAAATCGGCTATTAAAGGTCCGCAAGAAGGAATAAGCAAAGCCCATGCAGTGATCATTCGTGCCCAAAGCCAACAGGAGCAGCTGACTAGTACTCAAGCTCCAGTTTTGAACAGTATTGAGCACTTCCTGAAATATGAAGTCAAGGGGTGATAGCCAAAATCTGGAAAAAGTATATTAATTGACAATCAGTACATGGAGCGTGTATGCAAAGGATATATAGTGAGGAAGCCGGAATTTCGAAGTGGAAAAGCTGCATCACCAGACTGAAATTTCCTGTTTATTTCCACCTATCAGATAAACCTCTTCTTGTCTCTGAAGTTGAGTTGAACAATCACAGTCCTAATAAGTCATTGAAACTACAGTTCGGAAGTAGTGAGCTTGAGCCAATTCCTGGCCCTGCTGACGTGTTAAGTTCTCAGAAGCTCTGATCTTGGATTTGAATGTCAAAACCATGAAAAAGCATGGTTCTGAGATGGGCTTGCACTTCCAGTCAGAGATGCTATGAAGTGCTGCTTACCTGACATTTCCTTTTAAGATGAACCAAAACTACCATACAAACGATGTTTGGAGACCTTAACCATAACCATGTGACAAGGCTATTGCAAGAACCAAACTATCATACTTGCTATGCTTGAACCTTAGCCCTAACCAGTATACAAGGCTATTGGTGGATGACTTAAATGGAAGAGAAAATTAGTCGTCCATGTCAAAGTCAAGCTCCCAGAACCAGGTTTTTGTGCTAAAGTCATTATTTCAAAAACTTTAAGGTGGTAACACATTTTTTGATGATATATCCGTAAAATAAATGCGTTTCAGTTATATATTTCTTTCAACGACTATACTTACTCTAGCTTTCTTAGCACCTGTGAGCAGGGGCGTCGCAAGTGAATTTTTGTAGTTGGGTGCAGAGCCAAAACACCAGGAACCTAAGAATTTCCAGAAACCAGATAGAGCGACATCCCGGCAGCAGCAGCTACTGTATGACGAGTCATTACTAGCCATGATCACATAAAGTGAGCGCCGCAGGCGAGATTTCTTAAGTTCGTTTTTTCCTGACAAATTCAGCTATTTCCATGCAGGTTCTAGCTTTTAGGGTTCGAAAAATCGCGATCCTTAAAACTGGTTTAAAACCTAGCTAAATGAAGCACCTTTCCGGAAAATAGTGAATATTATGAAAAGCGCCGCAGGCAGAATTTTCGAGACATTTCTGATAAGAGCTTGTTTTTAGGATACAAATAAAAGTAAGGAATATCGATGAAATCATAGATCAGTCCTTTTGTCTGCGACCAGTTCTTCACTCGACCTCTTCATGTTCGTGGTAACTACCGAATCCTTGCAATTATACCAAATAAGTTACCGAATGTTGCCCCCCCCCCCGTCGCAACGCCCCTGCCTCTGAGCCATATCCTTTCCTTTGAAACTTCTGTGGATCTTACTTTTGAGCAACTGTTGTTCACATTCACATTGTTTATTGAGTAGACTAATACCAACAAGAGTGCAATAGCAAATATAGCACTTACAATGGTAGTGAGTATGTACTGCACGAAGAATCACACTTGTTCCGGACTTACAAATAGAACAATAAGGAGGACCTCACCAACCACCAAGTCGGCTACATTTGTTCCCATCTCAAAAATCAGATTTTTCGTTCTAAGCTGTATTTTTTTTTTTCCAATTCTCGGCGACACTTTTTTCACTTGTATGTTATTTTCAAAGAAATCTCGGCGACACTTTTTTCACTTGTATGTTATTTTCAAAGAAATCTCGGCGACATTTCATGCATTCTCGGCGACATTACGCGAAATCTCGGCGACATTTCTAGCAATCTCGGCGACACTTTGTTCCATCTCGGGAACTAGATTTTTGGTCTCGAATGCATATCCGTATTTCTCGGCGACAAGTTTTTCAGTGAAAATCTCGGCCACAAAGTTGTCAGTCTCGGCAACAAACATTGCAGTCTCGGATACACACAAAAAATCTCGGCGACAAAAACAGCATTCTCGGCTACATTTCATGGATTCTCGGCGATATTTCGATTATTCTCGGCAACATTTTTAACAATTTTGACCCAAAATGCATGCCATATAAGAAATCAAATCAAATTAAACGGGAGTCTCGTCCCCACCTTTTTCTACACAGAAGAAATTAATCGAATTCCATATGCTTTCGCCGGGTGAAGACGGAACGTTTGAATCTCGTCGGAGAATCGGGATTGTCTCTGCTGTAGCTAGATTTTGGTTTTGGCTGTTTTTGTCGAGTCCATCGCTCGTGAACTATTACAGGTATCAAGCTGAAACTTGGTATATATATTGGCCTTTGAGTCTAGTTGTGCCTTTTGCGGGTCCCACCTGCAAACCCCGGTTCAGGGGCCATCTGGCCCAGATTGTTCAGTGAAGGGTTCATAACTTGACCAGAGGTGGATATACGAAGATGAAATTCCTTGTGCTTGCAAACTCTAGGGTGGTCTCTAACTGGAGATAGGGGGATGAAATTCCTTGTGCTTTTAGATCTTAGGGTTGTGAATGTATGTTCGGAATTGAACAGCCCTCTCAGCCTCCACGTTCATGGGCAAATGGGCCCAAATTGCCCATGAGTTAAGTTTTTGACCCGTGACTGCATGGAATCAAATTATTGGTATAGATAGGGGATGTGTTTCGAGCGTAAGGAAAACACCGTTTTTTACCCAAACCAGACAACTGTGAACACAGAACACGGAACAGGAACCAGAGACAAAAAACGCAACTAATGTCTTGGCTCGAACGCTGTTTTGTGTATAAAATGTGATAAACATTCTACTTTCATACTCCACGTTTGAGCGTTTGCGCACTTGTTTTGTTAGAAATGCGCTCAAACACACTTTCAGTTCTATTCCGTTCCTTGTCCGTAAATTGGGCACGCAAACCTGTTTCTTCGTGGGTCGTTTGTCTGTTCGCGCTCAAAGCTGCCCTTTTTAGTGGGGTTATTATTTATGAACAACTCACTCTTGTGTCCTCTGTAGCGGGCTTTGGGTTTCCGGTTTTCCATTTTATGTTTTCTGTTTGCAGCGTTTTTTGGGAGATCAGAACTCGCGAACCATGATAGATTTCAAGTTGAAATTTGTTGCACTTGTGGGTATTGGGGCGTAGTTTGTGCCTTTTAGGGATCCTACCCCCCCCCCCCCCCCCCCCCCCCACATCCACTCCGTTCAGGGGCAATAGGGCCCAATTTTCCCAATGACTCATGCTCCCACCTTGGCCGCAGCTGGAGATAGAACGATAGAATTCCTTTTGCCTTTAGAGCTTAATGTTGGGTAGATACTCATGGAGTCTCACCATTCCCACTCTCCCCAATTATTGGCAACTGGGCCCGGACTGCCCAAAGTAAAGTTCGTGACCCGTGACAGTTATCGATAGGTATAAAATTTAAACTTGTCAGTCTCGGATTCATAAGGCTCTCTTTATGCCTTCTGGAGGTCCCAGCCCCCAGGTGCACTTGCTCCAGAGGCAATTAATTGGACCCAGATTGACAAGTGATTATATTCTAAATAGGTGAAGATAGGAGATGAAGTTCCTTGTGCTTTTAGATCATAAGTTACTTCTGGAGTTACAACCTCCACTCCCCTCCCCTACCCCTGTTCGTGGGGGGGGGGGGGGGCAGATTGCCCATGAGTTAAGTTTGTGACGCGTGACTGGTATCAAACTCAAATCTGGTGTACTTTCCGATATATCGGTCTAGGTGAGTTTTGATGGGTCTCGGCCCTCTTTCTACACCCCCTTCCTCCCCGTTCATGGGCAATTGGGCCCAGATTGCCCATGAGTCAAGTTCATGACCGGTATTAAATTCAAATCTCATATGTCTGTGGAGTTATCGGTCTAGATGTACATCTTGATGGGTCCTAGCACCTAGTGGCACCCCTCTTCCACCCTCCAACGTAGACCCCGAAGCCGTGCCGATTACATTTCCGGCGGCGGCGGCGAGGCCAAAAAATGCCAAAAAAAACCTCGGCGTGGTGGCGCGTAGAAACTTTTCAGCGGCGCACCACCGTTTCGCGTCATTCTTCAAACTTTTAGCACTATAATTTCAGCTTTCTCGGGGCACAAATCTGGAGCATTCTCTTGCCCATTGGCTGAAAAAAGTGCCAGCTGAACCAAGTTAGGCATGAATGCAAATTGGTCAATTTTACACCAAGCTATTAACAATTTTGCATAGTCAAGACTGTGTAGACAACTAACAGAAACAGAGCATCTTAGGTCAAATGTGAGCAGCGGCTTTTACTTATCATTTTCTTGTCAGTACAAAAATAAAACTTTCCATTATCAGCCTACCTGCTGAACGTACAAACTTTGGCAATTTACTGAAGGATTAACTTCCAACATCGAGGCTAATATCGGAAAAGAACATCTAGGCGGACACCGAGAATAACATATCCGAGCCTGGCTGACAACATTGGGGGAGGGGGCCTCCCCCCGTACGTGACGCCCCTGCTCAACTTTCCCTTACATTGTTTCTTGCTTATAATAAAGATAAACAGTAAGGAAGAATAAGAAACTTGATATCAGTGAACAGCTAACTATTCAAGCAATCTTTGTTGCGCCAAAAATTAATATAAAAATCATGTTTAAGCAAATTCTTACTATTATAAAGCTTTTCCTCTTCCAGCCCAACCACTGGGTTGGCTTCATTTAGAATCACTTATATTAGTGTGGTGCCTTCGATTTTGCCTCCGAGGACACAGCATTTTGAAGTGTGTATTTATTGAGTAAAGTCCATCCCATGAATGTGATGCAGGGATATATTTTCAATGTGAATTTTGTCATCTCGTTGGGGCCACTGAATATCACCTAATTACTATTTATCGAGTGATCATGAATGTAGTATTTTGGCTGACAGCATTTTGTACCAATAATATATAAGCACCAGGAAACATCAAACTTCGACAATACACAGACCATACTGCAAAGATGCAAAGATCACTTGACATCATTCCGAACCACTTAATCAGTCTACCACAACATGACTTCTTTCAATTCGACTCTGTGGTCTAGCGATGTGGATAAATTCAGATAGGATGTCTGTTTGTCTGAGCAAAATCTACCAATAAAGGTGAAAATTATTCACCAGCAAAAATTAAACAGATGAGTTTCAATCAACTGCTGATTGTGCAAACAAAGTAGCGTTAATAATCTTAACCTGAACACAATTTCTGAAAAATCTGCAACAAGACAACAGTTAGTTTTTTAGTACATTTTCCGAGCAACAGTTAGCCCTCTGCTTGGTCCACTAAGAGAATCATTTGTTGTGATGACTATATCTGCTGTCTAAAAGAGTACAAATCAGGTGAAAAATAGGAAATGATTTCAAGAGCGCTTTAACAGGAAACTTTCTATGCTCTTCTAATTAGGTCCTAGGCCATTAAGATTTTGCTTCTTAATCTTGACAGGTAGGACCTAGTTACAGCTGCCCTGAAGTTTGCTTTTAACATTTTAAGGCCAATTTTACGTTAATAGAATACAATTTTCGATAAATCTCCTGTACCTTTACTGCACTTTACTGGAGCATCACATAATTTTCGACCTTTAAATTCAAAGAGTTCCTTGTACAAATATTCTTTCAGGGTCCTATAGGTACCGTCTCTGCATGTAGGTAGAGTGCTTAGAAGATTCATCACAGGAATGGTCCTGTCTGTATGAAATTAAAAAAAAAAAGTAACCAGTCAGTAGTAAACCTATAGTAACCAATTCAAATTTAGTTTTTTAGTGACCCGTGCTATGACCGGTGACTAAACTAGTCCTAGTCTAACTGGTAACATCATCACCAGGATCCTAGCCTGTTAGACTGACATTCAATCACTCAATATGCACTGCCACTGCAACTGATGAAGCCTACTTATTATCTCACAGATTTATCTAGAGAGGGAAATAAACCTTCAAGTATCCTCAGTCAGTCCAGTTGCAGTGTTATCTCGATCATTAGTATTTTACCTCGAAAGTCAAAGATTGAATTTCCGGCTTAGAAAGACTATGTTTGAATTCCCCGCTTATTTCCTTCTTTCAATAGTTCCCTACGCTGTGTTCCGAAAATCCCTCACAGAAGAGGATATAAAAATAATACCAAGAAAATGTGCAGCAAAAGCAAGGCTTAAGGTGCAACAAACAAAATAATACACGCCAAAATAAATCGGTGGCGGTGCGCCACCAAAACAACGGCACCAGCTACGGCGCGTCGGGAAATCTTCGGTGGCCGCGCGACGGTAAATTTTCGGTGGCGGCGCGACGCAAAAGTTTCGGCGGCGGCGCCCCGTTAAATGTCGCGGCTACGGGGTCTACTCAAAACATATGTCAGTCTTTTAACTTTTACACTCCGCGTTTGAGCAATTGCGCACTTGTTGCTTGATCTGTCTGCATTCCGATGACCAAAGAAAGCCCAGTTACGGTCACTTTTCGATGTGGATAATAAACTTGAAGGGGCAATGACGGACAAGATTGCAATACTCAAGTAATAAGCATGGCTTTCGACGTGAAAACTACTTTTCGTTGATATAAATTCAGAACAAATTTACTTAGTGTCAACTTTTAACTCTCGATGGTCACAGTTTTTCTTAGACGGACACATGTCTGATTTCAGGAAGTTCTTGTTTTCATTTTGGATCACAGAAAGACACTTTCCACAAAATTTAGCATGCGACGGCGTTTCCTGGTATGCCCTATTTTGAATAAGCGAGGTGTTACTCACTCTCCGGCACCCGGTGTGCACTCATTCCCGGCACCCTCCCGGCAGCAATGCACTTTTATTAAACTTTGTGATTTTTAAACACCGACTATTAAATTCGATGGTACCTTCCGGCACCCTCCCGTCACCTTCCGGCACCGGCACCCGGTGTACACGGGTTTGGGTAGTGAGTAACCCTCGGGAAGAAGGGCGCATCAGATAGGTGGTGTTTTAAACTTGGATTTGGGGGAGGGGTCATTTGAACCATATCAAAATTTTGCCCATGGTGCATTTCGCAGTATTTTCTATTTGTACCGTGTTCTTCAAAACTGTGCTAACTGTATTTTCATAATTTTTAGGCCCAGTTTTGTGCATGCAATCTGCATTTAGAAAGTAGGAACTCAGAAAGTTAACACTAATCTACCTGTTAGATGGTGCTTATGTCGTCATCTACAACTTGGCACAATTTAACAGAATACCAAATCAGCGATTTTCTTTCCAATGGATATAGTTAACTCAGTTTTCAATTTTTTTTTTTCAGTTAGCACAGTTCTGAAGAACACGGTACATTTAGAAGAAGGGCGCACCATTTAGTTGTCATTGTAGGCTTGACAGTCTCGGTGTTTGAATCACAGTACGGTAAGTAGTTAAACGTTTGCCAGAAAAAGGCGGGTTTAAAAACTTTTGCCAACGGCACTTAGTTGGATTTGTCCAGGGTGCAATAGTTTGCAATGCGTTTTTTTTGCTCTTCTTGGCAATGCTTGTTATGCGTAACACTTCATGCATAACGTTTTCAAACACAACAGATAACATCCCAAGTGTTTGTCTGTTGAAACCGCGCAGCCTTGTGTTATTTGTTATGAAACTTCTGACAGTCTAGCGAAAGCTTAACTGAAATGAAAAGCTGAAGGTGTAAATTTAAATGTGCAACTTTTTCTTATAGGAACAATCTCAGGAGATGATTACAGTTTATTATTCAACCAGTTCTATTATCTGTTCGCGGAGGATCAGCGCCGATGCCGGCAAAATCGGACGTCCCCCGTAATGGTGAAAGGCCCCCATTACCCTCCATATCGATTGACTTCTTTGACTATCAACAGCCGTGTGGTTAAAGTCATCTGACCTAGGATGGTTGTGGGCAGGAATGTCAATCATACAACAGCGTTTATTAGGGTGCCGTTTCTGGGTCTTCGTTAGGCACACGACTAGCCTTCATGAGCACGAAGACTTAAGACTTAAGGACTTAAGGCCATGCGGACTCCGCGTACAGAAACAGCGAGAACACAGGAAATGCTTCCAAAATTGATTTTGTTCAAAAAAAAACATGCAGTTGACGAAATTAGTCTGGATCCACTTTATTTTTGGTTTTGTATATTGTGATTGTTTTTAATTAATTTCATATTGCACCAACACCAGCGAAAATTGATTCCCCTCTGAATCTGAAAGGGAGTCCTATTTGATGATGGTGATGATAATGGGAGCATTCCCCGTCCGCTGGGACTCGCGAGAATACGGGGAGTGAGTCCCCGGGACAAACAAAAACGCGGGGACTCCTAAAGTGGAGTCCTCGGGGAACGGCGAGAATACGCCTTTAATCATTAAAAGTACTAGACCTACGTGTCCCGGGCAACTTGAAGTGTTGCGGCAACCTTTGTCCGGCTTCGCCGGCTAAAGTGTTGCGAGAGCAACACTTTGGTTTTGTTTCTTCGCTGTCGGTTAAATGCTGAAATTGTCAACTTATCGAAGCTTTTAAAACGGTATGTTCTAAAAAGAATAATCACATGATCAAAAGCTGTTCTTTAGCTATCCGTAACGTTTCAGGATTAAAATACCATAGATGACACTATTAAATATTACAAAACTACCTTATTGTTTTACATTACCGTATCGTTTGTACCCGTTGCGTAAACAGTTAATCCTAGGTTATAGCGATAGACCATCGATTCAAACTTTCTTACTGTCATATTTACAGAAATTGAATACAATGTGCACCAATTTTCAAAAATTTCTAGCCCCTCGTGAACCGATTCTTACTTACAAGTCCCTCTCCCGTGATTGACATCAAATTCACGTAAACAAATAATGGATACATCAGCTATCAAAAGTTGCAAACCCCTCATCGCTGAAGACGATTATAACATATAACCGATTATTACTTACAAGTCCCATGCATGTCTGTCCCTGAAGTCAAACTTTCAAAATGGGTACACCGGCTAGCAAAAGTTGCAAACCCCTCATCGCTGAAGATTTTTGTAGCATAACAGCCGATTATTACTTACAAGTCCCTTGCATGTCTTACATTTGGGAACCAAATTGTTCATCAAATGACAGGTACGCCAACTAGCGAGAGCTGCAACCCCCTCATTGCCGAAGATGATTATGAGCTAACAGTCGACTGTCGCGTACAAGTCCCCTAAATGTCTCACAACTGGTATCGCCTATTTTTGGTTTCAGCGTGTACGTTACTACTGAAGTTGTCAACACCTTGAAACTTTCAAACTGGTGTATCTCATGAAGGAATTTTTTTTACCAAAAAATGGATGTCATATACTTTGATCAGCTCATCAGCGGCGATCGATTGCCGTCGAAGTTGAACTTTATCCTTTTCAATCGTAGATATCGTGACGGATGAAAACTTGGAACAATATCTTATATAATCTAGTTGATATTATAAAGCTATCCGTAACTTTTCAGGATTAAAATACCATAGATGACACTATTAACTATTAGAAAACTACCTTATTGTTTTACATTACCGTATCGTTTGTACCCGTTGCGTTAACAGTTAATTCTAGGTTATAGCGATAGACCATCGATACAAACTTTCTTACCGTCACATTTACAGAAATCGAATACAATCTACACCAATTTTCAAAAATTTCTAGCCCCTCGTGAACCGATTCTTACTTAAAAGTCCCTCTCCCGTGATTGACATCAAATTCACCGGAAACAAATAATGGATACGCCAGCTAGCAAAAGTTGCAAACCCCTCATCGCTGAAGATGATTATAGCGTAAGCTTTTTAAACGGGATGTTCTAAAAAAATTAGTCATATGATCAAAAGGTATTCTTCAGCGTTGTAAAAACAACAACAAAATAATATAGGAAGAAGGGACTAAATTAACTTTGCAGTCAGTTGTACTTTATCCTTTTCAATCGTAGACATCGTGACGGATGAAAACTTGGAACAATATCTTATATAATCTAGTTGGTATTGGAAAGCTATCCGTAACTTTTCGGGATTAAAATACCATAGATGACACTATTAATAATTATGAAACTACCTCATTGCTTTACATTTTCGTTTGTATCCGTTGTGTAAACAGTTAATCCTAGGTTACATTGATAGACCATCGACACAAACTTTCGTACCGTCAGATTTATAGAAATCGTGTACAATGTGCACCCATTTGCAAAAATTCCTGGCCCCTCGTGAACCGATTCCTACTTACAAGTCCCTCTCCCGTGATATACATTAAGTTAACCGAAAACAAATAATGGGTACACCAGCTAGCAAAAGTTGCAAACCCATCATCGCAGAAGATGATTGTAGCATAACAACCGATTATATCTTACAAGTCCCTTGCATATCTTACCATTGGGAACCAAATTTTTCTTACCATCGAATACACCGGAAACAAATAACAGGTACACCAACTAGCAAAAGCTGCAAACCCCTCATTACCGAAGATGATTATGGGCTAACAGTCGACTGTTGCTTAAAAGTCCCCTATATGTCTCATAACTGGTATCGCCTACTTTTGGTTTCAATGTACCTTACTACTGAAATTGTCAACCCCTTTGAAATTTTCAAACTCGTGTATCTCATGAAGGAATTTTTGTACAAAAAAATGGATGACATATACTTTGATCAGCTCATCAATGGCTATCGATTGCCGTCGAAAAAAAAATTCTAGCTGTCTTAGTTCAAAAGTTGACTTTTTTGCCGTAGGCCAACTTTCTAACGTCACGACTTAGAAAGGAGCAAAGGATAAGCTCTAGTTTCTTTAGCAATGAGAGAACTTTTAAAGTTTAAGAGGCACATCTGATACCGTTACTCTACCACAAACCAAAGTGCAAAAAAAAAAAAATTATAAACTCCGCTGAAATCGTCGCAGACATGAACAGAAACAATAGACGGCAGCACTTTCGGACCCGTGGGAAAAAGCCACTTTTTTGTCTCTGTAGATTTTTCTATTTATCACTCAAAGAAGATATGTTGGCTGTGGGGCCGGGTAACTGCCGCATATATTTAACACTTATAGATTTTAGTCCATCTTCAATTTGAAACTGGTGCCTGCCTGCTTGCGTGCTAGAACGGAGCTTTCCACTCGAAAGCAGAAACATGGTTTGATGAAACGAAAGGTTCGCTACACAACTTCAGATAGTCCTCTCTGACATAGGCTATACAACTCCACTTCACTTCGCAAACCGTAGGCTCTGGCTCGAGGACAAGCAAAAACCATCCTTATTGGCCCCAGGCAAGAGTTCTACGGAGCTTTCCAAAATGTAATGTCATATTCATCAATCCGGCCTAAGGTCCACACTTTCCGTAAAAACCGCACAGGTTAGACCCTTCCCAGTTACCAGGAATAAAATGAAATCGGCGGCATAGGAAAAAAAAAAACAAAAAAAAAAACAGGACAAAACCAATGTGTTGCTCTCGCAACACAATTACTTGTTTCAGTCGCGCATCACACTCCCGACCGAATTCAGTGAAACGGGTGGACCTGAGGCTTTTTTCCGCGGAACATTTGTGTGCCGTACACTTCTGATTGTTTGCCGCGGATACCCGATTGTGTGCCACACACTCGTCCCAAAAGTTGACCCTCGAACCTGTCATTTTTGGGCGGTAATTTCAAATACCTAAAAATTAAAAAATAAATCCGGATGAAATCTCAACAACTGTAACTTCAGGCTTACGTCAAGTCCTTACCAACTGTGCAAAAGGGATACTCAGTTTTATGACTATATATACTTGAGAAAGTATAGTTAATTTTCTTGTCTAGACATTATATTGCTGCTAAATTTGATTTCCCACCAGAATATAGCCACAAAACGACAATCACCTCGGCAGCTGTTTTTCGAATACGAGCAACACAAATCTTGTTGGTCGCGGAAACGCACTTGTGGGCCGCACAAAAGACCGCGGAAACTCTTTCGAGCCAAAACCGACCCACAAACTGTTTGTGGGAACATGGAAAAACGTCTCTAGTTAGGTAAATTCCGTTTGACTGAAGGCAAATGCTAATTCTAATTCCTCTATCTTAATTCTAGCTCTAATTCCTGTATTCTAATTATAATTCCTCTATTCTGATTCAGGATCCTTTATTCCAATTTTAATCGGTTTATTCTAATTATATTTGATTTATTCCAATTCTAATTCTTTTATTCTAATTCTAATTACTTTATTCTAATTTTAATTCCTTTATTCTAATTTTTATTCCTTAATTCTATTTATAATCCTTTATTTTAATTGTATTGACCCGAATTGCCCCTTCATAAAAAAGCAACTGCGGCATGCGTAACTATCGAAGTGGAGGGCGGATCGGACGTCGTAAAAAAGCCGTCGCTGTGATTCGACCTAAGGTTGATGGAAAAGAATTTCCCTAGAGTGCTGTGGACGAACAATCTCTAAATAAGCTGGAGATGGAATTTCAAATAAAGAATACTGCAAAGTAGGCTATACATTTTATCCCTTGGGCAGATGGAAGGAGTTCCAATAGGAGGTCCAGGAGAACCAACAGCGGTGTGGCTTCGGGACAAACAGAGATGGTCAGTAAACTTACGATGATTACCTTCTTCGTAGTCGGTGTAAGGGGTGGCTCATAGGTTGCCATCTGAACCTTGAGTATTGATAAGCCTGGAGTAAAATCGTACATTGTCACGGGCTCCAAAGAAACACTGCATAGCACAATTGCTGTTCCGACGGCAAATGGATGACGGTCCATTGAATCTCCAAACACGGGAAAAGCAAACGACTGGATGGGGGACGAAGATAGATGGCTCATTTAGGCTCGTGCCCACATAAACCATCTCGAATTCTGACAAGAGACAACCGGGAAGATCTCTTTAGAGCAGCCCCCCCCCCCCTAAGGAAAATGGTCTTCACACGTGTTCCTGATCTGTTCACTCTTGCCAATCATTTACTACTGCGCACAAAAACAAGTTATTTTTCCACGTAGTGGCAGTGTTGTCACAGGTTGCAGAATTCTGCGATTTGTCACTGGTTTTTGAATTCTTTCCAGGTTTGTGGCTGTCGCAAAATTTGTCAAAGGCTGCGATTTCAAGGGTTTCTGGGCAACTTAAAGCAACTAATTTCAGGAAATGGGATTTATTTGTTTTGCTCGTCTCTTCCAGCAAACAGGAAGTTCTTTTTTAAAACTAATTGATTTTTAATTTTGATCACGTGACACATTTTTCGGATTTTCGCTACTTCCGTCTTCAAGAGAAGAAAACACGGAGAAAATCTAATTCACTGAAGCACGGGAATCACGAAACCTGCTGCTGCCTTTAGCTGTGAAAATCCGTCATTTAACAAGAGCTGGAAACTGATATGGCACTTGCAAGGCTGGGTCAGAGGATTAAAGTAGGAATTCGTCAATTGGTGGGTTTGTTGTGATCATTTGTAAGTAAAACCTTGAGATAAGAATGGATCCTTGGAAATCACGAGAATGTATTGTTCGTAAAAAACATATTATTTGTGCATTTGGCCGTGATGATGCGCACTTTGAGGGCGCTAGAGATTTATCTGTAACGAACACTCCTGAAGCACATATGATGATGAGCTCATTGGAATCATGGAAAAGTATATTTTGCTCAAAATTGTTGCTTGTATTTTAAGAAATTCAGTTGTAAGCAAAACCCTTGAGGCAAAAATGATCATGGGCCCTTGGGCATCATGAACATATATCGTTTGGGTCAAGTATTTTTTTTACCTTTCGGTTAAGAAACGCACTTTGAGGGGTGCTAAAAATTACTTTTAGAGCAACACCCTTGAGTCAAATTGTAGACTTTGCTTAAAAACATTTTTTTGTACTTTGTGGTTAGGATTAGTACTTTAAGGGATGGTCGGGACTGAGAAGTGACAATTTCTAAGCCCATCTTGTCAAGTTTCTAATGTTCAAGCCAAGTTTTATCGCCCTAGCACATCTGGAGTACATTAATTCGCGAATAATGAAATCCCCCGCCCCCCCCCCCCCCTAACTTCCCTCACAGTGTCCGAACCCGGTCCGGTTTTGTCACGGATGTATCTAGTTCTTGTCCTTGTTCTTTCCACCAGGTTTCATCCGAATCGCTTCACTCTAAGCGTGTCATAAGATTTCTGCCCCCCCCCCCCTACACACATTCACCGGATCCGGTCCGGACTTGAAACGGAACACCCGAGACACGAGGTCTTTCCAAATATCAAGTTTCGTTAAGATCCGACAACTCGTTCAAAAGTTAAACATACCTCAAGATTCCAGAGTCCCCCTCCCTCCACTCCCCCACGACAGTTGGGTCGGAGAACTGACTATTTCTAAGCCAATCATGCCAAGTCTCTAGTGTTCAAGCCAAGTCTCATTGTCCTAGCACATCTGGAAATATCTTAACTCGTGATAGCCGGAATTCCAGATTCCCCCGTCTAACTCCCCCACAGTGCCCAAAACCGATCCGGTTCTATCACTGACTTATCTAGTTCTTGTGCTTGTCCTTCCCACCAAGTTTCACCCCAATCGCTCCACTCTAAGCGTGTCACAAGATTTTCAGTTCCTCTCCGACTCCCCCCCCCACTTTCATCGGATCCAGTCCAAACTTTAAAGGGGTCATCCGAGACACGAGGTCTTTCCAAATATTAATATTTGTTAAGATGATCACCCGTTCCGATGTTATACATTCCTCAAGATTCCGGGATTCCCCCTCACTCTACTCCCCCCTGCACGGTGGCGGAATCGGGAAGTTTACTATTTCCATGTTAATCTGGTCGGATCCCAAACATGCCTGCCAAGTTTCATTGACCTAGCCACCTGGAAGTAACTTAAGTCCGTCTCCCCGGAATTCCGGAACCCCCCTCCAACTACCCCCCCCACCCCCCACAGTGCAGGAATCCGGTCCGGTTCTGTAAATGATGTACCTAGGGCTTGTGCTTGTTCCTCCCACCAAAGTTTCATCCCGGTCGCTCCACTCTAAGCGTGTCACACGATTTCCGGTTCCGCCCTCCGAACCCCCCCTCCACATTCATCGGATTCGGTCCGGACTTGAAACGGGACATCTGAGACATAACTTCTATCCAAATAACAAGTTTCATTAAGATCCGATCACCCGTTCGAAAGTTATGCATGTCACTAAATTCCGGATTCTGGCTTCCCTCTCCTCCCCCCCACGATGGTCCGATCAAGCAAGTGACTATTTCCAAGTTATTTTGGTCGGGTCGCTAATACGCCTGCCAAGTTTCATCTTCCTAGTACATCTGGAAGTACACTAACTCGCAAACACCGGACTAACCGCCCGACGGAAATGTGATCGGTATATGGCACTTGGCCGGTAGGCAAGTGCCATAAAAACGCACATCTGGTGAACTATACAGACATCTGCGAGTTTTCGATAAAACGGAAATAATTTCGTACGCACCAGAAAGTCAATTTTTTTGCGGCCATGCGTCAAAGTTCCGTCAGACAGAGTGGCAACACTGCACAGTGGTTAAACAGTATTGATAGGAGGTAACTACCAAACCGTGAAATACAACCGCTTTGTCACGCAATATTATTTACCACATAACCAGGAAGTTCGCTAAGTGTCGCAACTTCCCGAATTGAGACACGAAAAAGACTGGAAATTCCGCAATTTTCCAACCGTTACAAGAAACCATGGACTTTTTGGCCAAAGTTGTGTCTGTCAACCACCCCACTGATTATAATACTCTTGATTTATAATAATATTGCCTTGCCGATGCAAAATCTCCGGCCTCTCGGAGTAGCTAGCGGAAGAAAGGCAGAAGTGGTGTCACAGCTGCTGCCAAAGATCGCAGTGATTGATTGACACAGGATTTGACGTGGGGGGAAAACAGTAGTTTTTTCTGCAAAAACAGTCGGTAAAAATGACCAGCCAGTCGATAAATGCCTCGTCCTCCCCCCCCCAAAAAAAAACATTTTGGCTAGTAACGCCTCTGGGTACGCGTACCCGAATGGGTACGCAAGACCCTTGCAAGGGGTACACGAAGGAACCAAAATTGATTTAGTCTGTAGCTTCAAAATCTCGCCTCACTCACTTTTGATTGCCGAACGCCTAATATTACCAGCAGTTTGTCACCAGCCAAAATGTATCAAGGTACTTTTACTGACCGACGGGTCGTTTTTACCGCATGTTTTATTTTTATTTTTAAAATAACTACTTTTACGAAAAATTGCGGCGCTCTTTTCTTTTTAATCGTCTAGCCGACCTTTCGGGGGGGGGGGGGGGCAACCCATGCGTGACGCCTCTGATTACAAGTCGTGGTCAATGACATAATGATGATTCCGAAACAGCTAGCCTACTGCCGTAAAATCTGTTCCTGTCTCAAACAATTTTGTTTCAAGAAGAATCGAAGACATTGCAAGTAATATTGTCCTTCAGGTTGCGAATTAAGCCAACGAAAAAGTTTGCGACGCAGCTTAATGAAAGCGCGGGGAACATCAAAACCAAACGCAGAAACAAGCTGACTGTAGAAAATATTGCCGTTGACGGAGTCGAGCCGAGATTCCACAAAATTACAGCTTCAAAGCAACTCTAGTGATTTCCTCATTCAATTTGTAGGCTATATATTTCTACACACGTAACGCCTTATCATTTTCATTTATGATAATAAATATAGTCTTTTTCACGTTCTGAAAAAGGAGGTACGCAATCTTTTCGAGCCTTGATTATGGGTACGCGGTACGGAAAAGGTTGGGAACCACTGCGGTAGATTACACACCAAAACGGAAATATCAGAAGTCGGTAAATGTAGCTCTAAGAACAGACAAGAAATCCCGTTGAGTAGAAAGGAATTCATGTCTACCTGAAAGATATTTCGTCAGCGGCGCTGGTAAAAAAGGCTAAATAAATCTAGCTAGTTTTTGAGCAGCAGTCATCAGTACTGATGTCATAAATGTCGTCAAATCATTTTCTGCTGGCTAATGAATTTATTTTTGTCCGATTTTCTGGCTTGAAGAAATATTCTTTTTCCTCCGCATAATCTGTCAGCCAAGGCCGGCTTCTGTTCAAGTTTCCTCTACTTGTAAACGCTGCTAAAAGGTGAGGCTTCACCTTCCTGATTTTTCTTCCGGATTCCAGACAACCGTTTTCTTAGAGGCGGATCTGGAAGGTGAAGCCAGGCCAAAAGCGTTTGGAAGTCTGGAAGGTTTCTGAGAGGCAACTCATAAATATGCAAATCTAGGAAGTGGCAGTTGTGAGGAGTATTTGAATGCGAAGGGGATATCCAGGAAATGTTGAAGAAAAGGCAATTTAGCCGTTATCACTGGCATGAAAATCTGGAGGGGTTGACGTGTCTGTGCTGAAGCTCCGGACATCTGGACGGTGAAGCTGGACTTTAGGAGTCTAGCACTCTTGTATAAAAAGAATTAGTTGTAAATATTCAGTTTGTAAATAAGGGTTGTAAGTAAGGGTTGTAACTTCAAGTTCAGTAAGGGTCAATGTAAATATTAAGTAGTTTCGGGAATATGTTAAATATGTAAAATGTAAATAAGTGCCCGTGCTTTAGTGTAACTTGTGATTTTGATTTTTTGTTAGTATCCAGACTTAGTAGCGAATAGTGAAAATAAAGTAGTGTTAGTCTGTCAAGTTTATATGACAAGCACCATTGCAAATGCCGAGATTTCAACAGGCACCAATCATGTCTGATGTCTCCGTTTTTGGGATCCCAAAACATAAGTGGAGGGATACCTATGACATCGCAAAAGTTGTCCGTCTGTGCGCGCTGTAACTCTAGGAGGGAATGAGATATTTTTATGAAACTTGGTGTGAGGATTCTTTGGGTCAAGAGTAAGGTCAAGTTTGTAGATGGGCTATATAGCCCTACATTCAGGGGTGGGGGAGGGGTTTTAAATTAAGGGGCAAATTAAATATTTTTAAACAGATAATGTGATAGTCGATTATGGGGTAAGAAGACATGTTGAACCCGATGGTGGAAACCATTTTGTCATTGGAAAAGTAGTTCGGCCGGAATCCGGAGAAACCAGAAAGTTTGTTAAAAGTAAAAGTTTTATTTTAAGTTGATTAGATGTTCGATTAGGGGTAAGAAGACATGCTGAACACTTATGTGAAAACAATTTTCTACCCAGACAAGTAGTTCGCCCGGAATCCGGCCAAAACCGAAAATTGTTAAAAGTTAGTTTTATTTGTAGTTGATTAGATATTCAATTTAGGGGTAAAGAGATGGTGAATGTGTATAACGACCATTTTTTACCCGGACATATAGTTCGACGGGAATCCGGCTGGAGCCGGTAAATTTGTTATACGTTGAATTTTTATTTGAAGTTGATTAGATGTTCAATATTGGGGAAAGAAGATACGCTGAGTTCGTTTTTGAGCTTCCTTTTTTCGCCGGAAAAGTAGTTCCGGAATTCGGCCGAAACCGGGAAATTGGCAGAAGTGGTAGGAAGTTTTCGTCAAAACAGAGATGGCTTATAGGGGTAAACACACATGCTGATTCAATACCTGAACTTGTTTTTCTCAGATGATTAGCCTGTTTTTGAATTTTAATAGTAAAAATGTTCAAGGAGTCTGGCGAAGACTGGATCAGGCGAAGACAAGACCCAATCGTCTGGATCAAATATTGAATTTTTGGGATCCCATTGAAACCTTTGGTCTTGTTTTTTCGAAGAAAAAAAATTTCTTCGCGTGAGCCGTTTTTAGATACACTGGTTGTAGCTCCCAAGTGCTTTAGAGCGTGTCAAGCTTCACCAGTCACTTTTTATTCCTCAGCACAGCCTGGGCGGGAGTCACCACGAGCTGGTGAGACCGAAAACCTCCTGATGCCACTGATAGACGGCCAGGGTCGGGTAATCACGGACAGGAATTCCTGCAAAGATCTTCCGCACCATCATCATTAATCTACATGACTATACGTCCGAAACACGTCAGTGAAAAATAGTTTGCTCATGTCTTTTTCTTCATTTCTTTTTCAATTTATACTCCGTATTAGTTCGCTGTAATTTTCGGATATTAAAATTGCTTATTTACTATTATTTCTCGAAGATTACCTTATGGATCCAGATTTTGCTAGCTCTTTGCCACTAGCGTTGATAATGAGACGACGGAGGAGCTGAGGAGCGCTGAGCTAGAACATGACCGTATGGATACTGAAGACAAAACAGATTACTTTCAAGTTGGTTGAACAAAAAGAAGCCAGATTAACGTCCCCAACAATTCACTGTTTCAGAATGGTTACCAAACGCCGACAATTGTGTCTATAAGCCGAAAGCCGTAGCCTATAGGCTACCTCCTAATGTCATTTTTGGTTATGCTCCCTCTGATGATGGTGTAGCAATATCCATTATTCGTCGGCTAGGGTGCAATCTCTCTATTATCATTATCGGTAAGACGGGTCCTTCAATTTTGCAATTTTGCGGACACATGGTCATGTTTTCCCAGCCGCAACTCAGATTCAAGTAAGTTGCGTTTTCAGCAATACTATATATGACTAAGTCCAAAACACGCCAGTGATCCTCAGGAAGAAGGAGTAAGCGTGTCCGTACGACTCAAAAACTTGTGTCAATCAATCATAGCGATCTTTGGGACCAGCTGTGACACCACTTCTGCCTTTCTTCCGCTAGCTACCCGGAGAGGCCGGGGATTCTGCATCGGCAAGGAGAGATAGTCATCCAGAGTATTCGGGGATGGTTCGACTGATTCAACTAGTTTTGGGTTGCGTTGGTTGTCGATTGTGTATCCGCTAGCACACGACTGTCAAGGAAAATCAATCCCGTGTCGAGGACGTAAGCAACGGAATATTTAAAGGACCTGTCTTACCTATAATTCTAATGCAACCACTCTCATAATCACTCCGTATATTTCTAAGCCCGGAGTCCCCAATTTCGTACGGTACATTCTAACCCCGGTCAACGGGTCCCGGAAAAAGGCTTAAAACAGCCAAAACCGTTGGTTATTTGTTGAAAGCACAGCATAGTTTTAACGTATTACAATATTTCGGCATAGTTTAAACGTATTACAATATTTCGAAATACGGTAAGTTCAAGAGTAAATACTGCGAGGGGTCCTTTAACAATTCCACGTTGACGCGGAGATCCACCATCACCAACGCGAGGGGACTATTGACAACGGTGGTCTTATATACACTTTACTTGTAAAACTGAGTTATACAAATTGCACTAAAATCCAGAAAACCACGCAAAAGAAAAGAGTAACACGAAGAGAGAATAGAAAGCTTAGTGACTGATAAAAACTGCAATTCGCTGGAAGTACAACCGAGAAAAAAACATGCCCAAGCCGATTTCGTAGGCACTCAACCAACTCGAAAAAATGTGTTCGTCCGAATAGTCAAGTTGCAAATCTTCGCCGACGAACAAATGATTGTTTTTTGTAGGGAACGAAAGTGTCGAAATCGGTACAAACCATCAAAATAAGTGTATTTTTTTCAGTTCCCGAGGTCATTTCAGTCCCGCGGTGCCGAAATGCCTCTATGACGGCAATCAAGTCGTGAGACTTTTCATTTCTAATCATTTTATTGGAGCTCGTTTCTTTATCGCTTGACTCCCAACCAGCGGAGAATTTTAGTCAATGCAGATATTCGAGAAATATGTTTTTTCTTTGTATTAACACAAACAACCGTATTTACAGCTTCCGATTAGGTTTCCATAATAAGTATCAAGGACTAAATATTCCAAGTTCCAAATAGCTGTTTAAGCGACTGTGGTGGATGTATCCGTCTCCCTACCAACCCCATTACCGCGACAATCAGAGATGGCTTAATTTATGTCTTAAATGGTCGAGTCTAAAGCTGCGTTCACACACAGTCCGACTTCGCAATGCAAAAATACGCTTGCGAAATTCGCGTAAAGCTAGGTACCCAAGAAACGAGATTTTCTTTCGCTTAGGCCTACAAACTGAGAGGCGACGCGAATAACATTCGACCTGGAGCTGAAACAGCGCGAATTTAGTGGACTGACAACGCGGATTCTTCCGCCTGAAATTCGCCCTTCATAAAATCCAGTGACGAATTGCCGCCAGATGCTCTACAGAAACAATAACAATTATACGTTATTATCCGAAGGGGGAATAAGCGACTCGGCTTTCGGTTCATACCAAGTCGCGCGTCAGCCCCCTGGAAAAGTCAGTCAGGTGTCAGCAGTGACGTCATAAGCTAGGTCTGACATATTTCATTAAGTTTGGCATAACAGGGTAGGCTACAGCCCACATAGAGACAGAGGAATCTTAAACAGTTTCGAATATGGCTAGGCTTAAGAGTCTAACACAAAAGAATTTTAACATAGCCAAACAATCCTGGTTAAACGTACAGCAAGAAGTAACGCGTCGTTGTTTACTTCCAGCAACGCATCTAACGGCAAACAAAATAACTAATCCGGGAGGAATTTTATGAAGGCCGTATGCCGAATCCGCCTGCGAACGCGAATTCGCGCTCTGTGGGCACCTAAGCTCAACTATGAGGAAATATATACGTGACGTTTCAAAATTCCTGAGCAAAGGAGGAAGTTCGGATCGGACTGCGAAAATAGGACTTGTGTTCACGTATCTTCAGGCTACGCTCTCTTTGAAAACGAAGAAATCTACCAGCAAATTCATGACGCGGATACTAGTTGCGAAAATGAACAGAAACAACAAGGTACACTATCAGAAGTTTGCTAAAAAAAAATAACGTGAGGATCCGCAATTTTGACATTTATACCGAGAAAAAGCTGCAAACGATGCGCTCAGATTGGGTTCTTTAGCGCGCTAATTCTGAAAACGGATACAAGAATTCTATGTTAACACTGTAAAAAGTTTATCCGAATAAGGATTAACGTTAACTGCAGTATTTGCTACTGGGACTAAACTTATCTCTACTGGGATAAGATAATCCGAATTAGAGATAATCTTATCTCAGTAGAGACAAGATTAATCCCAGAAGCAAATACCGCAAGATTCTTTTTGGAGTGAAGCTGGCATGTATCAAAAACATTTCCAGTTAACAGGGTCCTACAATGACAATCGGAAGCGGGCGTAAGCCGCCATTTTGGCGGTTTTCAGCCAATGAGAGCGCGCCTGGTCCGGACAAGCACGGTTACGACCACTTTAGATACTAGATAAGTGCCGTCTAGAAGCGTTTTTTAATCATGAGTGCTTTATTATATTTTCGAAAAGCTAACATCGAACCTGTTATTTTTAAAACTGGGCATCCTCTTGTTAAACGTTAACATGAATCTACTTCATAGTTACTTTTCGTGCTCTATAACCTCTTTCCCCTAGTTTAATTCGCTGAAGACGAGTCCCGTTTCACAAACAAGGACTTTACTACCGGCGTTTTTCTGTGGCATAGCTACTTGTCTCTCAAACATTATTGCATGTTTGTCACGAATCTAGAAGTGTGTACGACAAAATCGACCCACAAGCTGAAACTAGCCAATGATCCGTTTGTTTGTCTTTTTGCCGTATTTTCAAATGCCCAGCAAAAAAAAAAAGAGATCTTGATAAAACAAAACACCAGTCTTACGGCCTTCAGAAGGATGCTCAGTTTTTTTCTTTCTGCTCAATATAAATAACTAATGTTAAGTTATTTCCCCAAAATTTTGAGCCCACCGAAAGTCATCTACAGAGTTGTTTGTCGAATGTTTGGTCGAAACAGACATGTGTGCCATACACACGACCGCGGAAACACTTATTTCAAGCCACATACTCTTCGCGGGATTACGGAAAACACGTGTATCCACTCGATGCTTTTGATTTTGAGATGGTAGAAATCGGCAATTATACTCCTCTATTTCCATGTACTCCTTACTTGGTGTGATCCCAGCACGAACCATAACTATCTTTTTGCCAGTGTATATAACTATAATTGTATTGCTTTTCTGTTATGTTCCAGCTAAATTCTCCGTTATTGTAGACCAAATTAGAGACAAGGTTCTCTTTTATCTTGCAATTACTCGATATCTCCAAAGCCCTATCCGAAACCGAGGTGAGTATTAGACATGAAATTCCACTATTAAAGCCCAAAGCTCCAGGCCAAGCGACCCGTTTATGCCATACGTCGGCGAGTTGAACGGTTTGGTTTATACCCGCAGTCAAATATCACTGACCTACCAGTTAATTAAACACTAAATGCCATCTTAAGCCATGTTATTTCCACGTTAGCCGCCTATACACAAAGCTTCATAGAAATCCCCTACGTCAATCCCATGTTAGCACTCTACACACACAAAAAGTCTTGTAGCTAGGTTTTAACTATGAGAGCAGCTAAAAGAGCCAACAAAAGAAAAACGAGAACTAAAAAAATATATGCAAAGTTCTTTTTGCAAGAGCAAAACGACCGAAATGGTTTGGCCAAACTTATCCATTTTCTCTGTTGTTACGTTTCTGTTTCCTCGGGTTGTAAGAATATTTAAAGTAGTCTAATGCCGGACTCTAGTTGTGCTCATTCCAATCCGGAACACAAAACAAAATGCGAAGAGAAATGAAGAACGATTTAAATCTTAGTGCAAGTTTTCACTGCGTAGATCTGTCGCGACACTGCGACTGCGACTCAGCGCAGTTTTTGGAGCCAATCGCGGTGGCTAGGACGGATGGGATGAACCATCACTTTACTGAATTTGCTACTGAGATGTGTGGACGACATTGTAGTGATATACGATTATAAGGTAGTGAGTAGGATGTTACCGCGGGTGACTGCCAATCGAAGGGCATCACCTATGTCGCGCTAGATTCTACAGCGAAAGATTTGAGCTAAAAAACTGGGCGAATTTTCCAGAAATTTCGATTCAGCACGTTGTTTTATTTTCTCGAAGGATGTGAGCACACTTTCTTCGATGTGAGAATACATGCATCATGTCATGCGCATATAACGTACTTCTTTAAAGATGCCTTATCAACTGGATAATTCCAGAACTCTAAACCAGAGCACAATATCTTTTTAATATTTCATCCCGGCGGCAAGACTAAAATAACGAAAACGAAAAAGAGAAAAAAAAAAATATTTCGAAACAAGCAAACTATTTCATGGCAACTTAAGACAAAAAATATGGCGTCCCAAATTCATCCACACGACAACTACAATGTTACAACATGATTATATGCATTCCTCGCACGCAAACAACAACAAAATATAATGTGAGGCAGCTAAGAACAAAGTATAGTGGTTATGCAACAGATCGACCAAGTGTCATCTAGCGATGTCTTAAATGGTGATCCAGTAATGTGAGATACAAACCGTAGAATTCGTCATTTACACTGTTATACTATATAGCTACCGACAGAACTAGGCTAGTTCCATCGATTACAAAAAGGATCAGAAGAGACATTGCTCATGTGACAACCAATAGCCAATCAGCAAAAGGGCTTGCACAAATCGAACCAATGGTAATAGGCTTGACAGTAAAAAGAGCCAATCCCGGCAGTCCTTACGAAAGGAGCTGGCCAACGCGATATTTTGTATTATGTGGTGGCAAGCGAATGGCCTGGTGTCTAGGGCAGTATTATTGATAGTCTATATTGATTATTTTTTTAGAGCTGCGGTAAGGACTGGAAGAAAACGATTTTTACAGTTTTCTATATTTCCGAACCTTCCATTCTTACAACTATTGCAGATGGGAATCCCGGTGAACAAAAGTCAAGTAGATGGAGTAGCTTTTCCTGAGGAGTTGTTTTTCACCTATCGGAAATCACGTGTTTCGATTTCTTTTTTAAGTATATGTTTCATACGTTTTCTCATCTTCAATATCTTCAACTAAGACTAGTGATTGAGTGGTGATGGAAGTCGAACTAATTCTACGTATGACAAAATTCTATGTGAATCAAAATGACATAGGTGTTTTTCTGCGAGACAAACCTATAGGAAACCATGACAAAACTTCAAGCGTAGTAACATAGGCATTATGTTACCTGTAATAAGGAGATAACAAAAAACCCCTTCATGCAGAGTAATGAAAGAGTCGGACGGTTAACGGACATATTTATCAATGTGAATAAGCTGCAACTCCACAAACAGGCATATAACACGATAGACAAAAACTACGTTCCAATAAAAGGGGGGGGGAGATCTCCAAGATCCTATAGCTGTCTTCATCGCGCACACGATTTCTCCCCCCTTCTTCAGCTTGGGTTAAAATGTCCTTTTTACCAACTAGTCGGGTTAATATTAAAAGAAGATCCCTACTCATACGTACTGCACACCTCCAGAACAACCGGTAGACTAGAAGGGCAACTTCGTCACCGTGCTCTTTTATACTCGGGAGGGGGCAGGGTTGCCACTCCAGTCTTTCACGTCACAATTTAAGCGTAAAACTCCCGACTGGATTTAGAATAGGAGTTGCTGGTAGGAGAACGTTTTTCGTCGAGAACATAGGAGCCTTCGTCCTTCTTCCTCATCCGGTAGACGATGAACATGACGACTAGGATGGCGAAGAGAAGACCGACAACAGCACCACCAACAATGGCTGGAAAAGTTAGATAGTTAATGCTAGGCAACTGTCCATTACTTCAGTTGATCAAGTTCCCAGTCTAATTTTTGCCTTCCCTGACTAGGCCTTATTTCATCATGGTCCAGTCTACCAAAAATCCCTGATCTTGGGATAGTTACGATTTTTACCCTATGTAAGTAAGTATATATTACCCGTATTTTCACTCAGAACAAAACGGAGTAAAGAAGAAACAAAAGCTAGAAGCTCATATGGCACTTGCAAAGCTGGGTTAGAGGAAGACTGTGGGAGTTTGTCAACTGAGCGTGGCTTTATTGCAATCCTTTGCAAGCAAAACCCTTGAGACACGCATTACCGTAGGCTCTTGGAGATTATGAAAATGTTCCCTTTAGTCGAAAGTTTCTTCTGAACTTTGCGGTGATGATGCGACCTTTAAGGGGAACCAGGAATTCCTTTGTACTCACAACCGTTGAGGCAAAAGTTATCATGTGCCCTCGGGGATAATGAAAATGTATCGTTTAGTTTAAAATATTTTTTTTTACTTTGCGGTTAAGATGCGCACTTTAAGGGAGCTAAACTTCATTTGTAGGCAAAACCCTTGGGCCGGAAATGATCATGGCCCTTGGGGATCATCAAAATCTTTCGTTTGGTCAAAAGTATATTTTGTACTATGCGGTTACGGTGAGTACTTTAAGGATTCATCCGTAATCAGAACCCTTGAGGCCAAAATGATCATGTACCCTTGGTGTACATGAAAACCTGACGTTTGCGCAACAGTATTTGTTTACACTTTGCAGTTATCATGCGCGCTTTAAGGGTGCTTTTAATTCATTTGGAAGCAAACCCCTAAGGCGCAAACGATCATGGACCCTTGAGGATCATGAAAATGTATCTTTTGGTAAACAGTATTTTCACTTTTCGGTTAAGAGCGCTTAAGGGGACTAGAAATTAATTTGTAAGCAAAACGCTTGAGGTAAAAAAGATCATGGGCCCTTGGGAATCATGACAACATATAGTTTGCTTTGCTGTTAAGGTCAGCAATTTAAAGGACCTGTCTTACCTACAATAATGACGCAATCTACTTTCATAAACACTACATATATTTCTAAACCCGGAGACCCCAATTTCGTACGGTACATGATAACCCCTCTAACAGAACCACGCTGATTTCCTTTCCTCACTTGCCGTGTTTTCCGACCTTCGATGTGTACCACACTGTTGACGGTTGTCTGCGATAAGTTTTTCCATCAGTAAAACCGGTTATGTAAATCGTTTCCCTGATTTCGCTATAGTTCAGAGGGTCACGGAAATAGCTTAAAATAGCTAAAAACGTGGGTTATTAGTTGAAAGTACAGCCTAGTTTTAAAGTATTCAAAAATTTTAAAATACTGTAAGTTGGAGCGTAAATAGAGCAAGGGGTCCTTTAAGGAGACCAAGAAATACGATCCGGAGTTGAAATAAAACATAAGAGGTAAGTAATCTTCCCAAATATCAAGTTTCATAAAGATCAGATCACCGGTTAGAAAGTTATACATGTCTCAAGTTTCTGGATGTTCCCTTCCTACATTTACCCCCCCCCCCCCTCCCCCACAGGGGCTTCGGATATGGTAAGTGAGATTCAATCTTGTCGGGTCATTAATGTGACAGCAATATTTCACCGTCCTAGCACATCTGGAAGAAGCCTACCTGAAATCACAATCACCGGAATTTCAGATAACCATTCCAGAACTCCCCCAACAGTGCCCGGATATCGTCCGGTTCTGTCAACGACGTATTTAATGCGTGGTTGTTCTTCCCACCAATTTAATCAAAATTGTTATTTCCAAGTCACTTTGATTGGATCCCTGATTGCCTGCCAAGTTTCGTCGTGAAAATCCCCAAAACTGCCATCTCCGGAACTTGGGACTTCGAATGAAACATCAGAGACATGTCTTCCATTAAGCTGTTAAGCTTCATTCGAATCCAATCACCTGTTCGAAAGTTGCGCACGTCTCAAATATTCCGGACCCCCCCCCCCCCACCCAGACGGTCGGACCTGGAAACTGAATATTTCCGAGTTAGTTTGGTCGGGTCCCTGATATGCCTGCCAAGTTCCATCGAGACCGACGGAAGAGTCATGGGTATATGGCACCTGGCCGCAAGGCAAGTGCCATAAAAATAAAGAACAAGAGCTGGAAGCTCATATGGTACTTGCAAGGCTGGGTTAGATGGAAGTGATGGTCTAAAGTATTTTTTTTCCCTTTTCCGTTAAGATGTGCCAAAACTCTGACGTGAGTCAGAGGATGGAAGTGATGGTCAAAAGTTTTTTTTTTTTACTTTTCGTTTGAGATGCGCACTTTAAGGGTGCTAAAAATTAATTTCTAAGCAAAACCCTTGAGGCAAAAAGGACCATGTGCTCATGGCGATCGTGAAAAAAGTAAATTTTGCTTAAAAGAATTTTGTGTACAGGCTACTTTGCGGTTAAAATGAGTTCTTTAAGGGATGGTCGGAACGAGGAGTGACGATGTCTAACCCGATGAAGTCAAGTTTATAATGCTCCAGCTTAGTTTTATCGTCCTAGCACATCTGGAAGTACCTTAACTCACGATCACCGGAATTCTGGACACTCCTACATCCCCCCCTTCGGTACCCGAATCTGGTCCGATTCTGTCACTGATGCACAAAGGACTTGTGCCTGTACTTCCCACCAAGTTTCATCCTGATCGCTCCACTCTATGCGTGTCATGAGATGTCCGGTTCTCCCCTCCGACCCCCTCCCCCTCCAGTTTATCGGATCCCGTCCGGACTTGAAATGGGATATGCTGAGAAATGGGGTCTTTCAAGATATAAAATTTCGTTAAGATCCGATAACCCATTCGAAAGTTATGCATGCTACTAATTTCCGGATTCTGCCGTCTCCCCCTTCCCCCACGATAGTCAGATCGGGCAAGCGACTGTTTCCAAGTTAATCTGGTCGGTTCCCTGAGATGCCTGCCAAGTTTTTGTCGTCCTAGCCCCCCTAGAAGTACATTAACTACGGATCGCCGGAATTACGGAACCCCCCTCTACCTCCCCCCACAGTGTCCGAATCCGGTCCAGTCTTGTCAGTGATGTATCTAGAGCATGTGCTTGTTCTTCGAACCAAGTTTCATCCCGATCGCTCCACTCTGAGAGTTTCACACGATTTCAGGTTCTCCCCTCCGACTCCCCCCAGATTTGTTGTTCCGGACTTGGAATGAGACACGAGATTTTTCCAGATATCAAGTTTCATTAAGATCCGATCACCCGTTCGAAAGTTATGCATATCCCAATTTTCCGGATTCCGGCACCTCCCCCCCCCCCCCCCCGATGGTCTGATCGGGCAAGTGACTATTTCCAAGTTAGTTTGGTCGGGTCCCTGGTATGCCTGCCAAGTTTTATCGTCCTAGCCCACCTGGAAGTACATTAAATACGGATCGCCGGAATTCCGGAACCCCCCTCCAACTCCCCCACAGTGTCCGAATCCGGCCCAGTTCTGTCAGTGATGGATCTAGAGCTTGCGCTTGTTCTTACCACCAAGTTTCATCCCGATCGCTCCACTCTGAGAGTTTCACACGATTTCCGGTTCCCCCCTGCGACCCCACACATTTATTGCAAAGCACTGATTACACATGTACATTATACAGAACGGATACACACTCAAGGATTTGCCAGGGATAGTTCCACCTCGCCTCGAAATCTGAAATCACCTGATTAACAGCGATACTGGGGTCAGCAATCTCATGTTTTTTGGGATCCCAAAACGTAAGTGGAGGAATACCAATGGCATCGCAAAGGTTGTCGCTCTGTCCGTCCGTCTGTAAGCAAGATAACTCTCGAAGGGAATGAGATATTTTGATGAAGCTTGGTATGAAGACTCTCTGGATCAAGGGAGAGGTCGCGTTCGTAGATGGGCTCTTCAGCTCAACATTTAGGGGTGGGGTTTCAAATTAAGGGGCGAACAACATTTTTTAAATAGCTAATGAGATAGTCGATTTAGGGGTAAGGAGATATGCTGAACACGAATATGGAAACCCTTTTCTTGCCGGACCAGTAGTTCGCCCGGAATCCGGCCCAAACCGGAAAGTTTGTTAAAAGTAAAAGTCTTATATAAAGTTGATTAGATGTAAAATTTAGGGGTAAGAAGACATGCTGAATCCGCTTTTGACAACCATTTTCTACCCGGACATACAATTCGCCCGGAATCCGGCCGAAACCAAACAATTTGTTAAAAGTTAAGGTTTTATCTGAAGTTGATTAGATGTTCGATTTAGGGCTAAGGTGATACGCTGAATTCGTTTTTAAGCTTTAGTTTTTGCCGGGCAAGTAGTTTACCCGGAATCCGGTCGAATCCGGAGATTTGGCAGGAGAGAGGCAGGAAGATCTTATCAGTTTCGTCAAAGTAGATATGACGTATAGCCTAAGGGTAAATACAAATGGTGAATCCGTATCTGAACTTGGTTTTCTCGGATGATTAGCCAAGGACCTTCTTCTGTTTCTAAATCTTAATATTTAAAATTTTCAAGGAGTCTGGCGAAGACCGGATATCTACATGACCGAATTGTCGGATCAAATATTAAATTTTTGGGATCTCATCGAACCCTTTGGTCTTGTTCTATCAGAATTTGATCCAGCTGAATGCTAAAGGCTAGCCATTTTGACACAAAATAGCTGCATTCTTCTGCACCGGAATTCTCACTAGTGGCCTCTAGTTTATGCTGTAAGGCGTTGTTGGATTGGACCCTACCGTTAAAACTCGTTTTGGGCCCACACAAACCAGACAAGCCAGAACCCGGTCGCGAGGCAGGTTTTAGCTAGAAGTCACCGGAGTTCCGTTTTATTTGAAGTTCATAGTACAGCGGACTGTTCGTTGTCGCTTTATTCGCCAGCGAGCCGTACGCTGGGAAGGCGCAGGGTGCACGAAGTCGTTTTATTTGCCAGCGGGCCACCCTCTGAGTGCCAGCGGACCGGCTGGTTTGTACGGCTGGGTGATGCGGGGAACAGGTCAGCGTACCTTCTGACGTAGTCCGCCAGGAATAAAACGTCTATTTACAGTTCGCCATCCGCTCCCGCTGTACTATGAACTTCAAAATAAAATGCAACTAGGGAGATGGTGAGACCAAAAAGCTCCTCATCCAGGAGACATCAGACACTACTGAGTAGAAACCAGAAACTAGCAGGAGTGCAACGAACGCGCCTAATGACAAAATACCGCAGCCTCTGTCAAACAGGGGTATGGCGCTTGCATCAGAAAGGTGCACCTCAATGCCTTTGCGTCCCTACACTATAATTTTGCGATTGAAATTCCACCTTTGCTTCAGCGACTCAGGGTCTTCGCAGACACAGGAAACGTACCATACTTGATGCATTCTGTGTAATCAAGGAATAAGTCAGAAGAATGCATACCTGCCAGGATACCGGGTTTCGCGAAGAACGACGTAGGCGTTTCCTCAGGTTTCGTTCCAGATATGTGAACATCGCCGCCAACTTTGCTGATGTCCTCTTCTTCGTCAGGGGTTGGTTCAACAGGCAACTCACGTTCTGGGTCCACTGGAACGACATCCTAAAAAGAACGGATGGTTATAATAGCATTGCTTGATACCACCATAATGATATTTATTTGAGGGTATGATAAATAACCTTTATATTATGCGTAAGTAATATTTATCATAACGACAGAAGCTTTTCAACTAAACGTTTTTTGGAAATAATGATTAAATATATAAAAATACTAAGCAAACACGGTTAATCTCTCACTCTTACTAGTAGTCCTCCAAGAACAAACTGTTACATTTAGTTTACACTGTAAGGAGTCTGATAATATCGACAGTGTTTTACCAAAGGATTATAAAAGCGTTTTTGTTGAAAATGAGTTACTAGCAGTGCCTTATTCGCAGATGTTTCTTGCATGTATTGTACAAATTTCATCCAAACAAATCCGAGCAACCGCTACGGCAGAGTTTTCTTTCTAGGGCTTTTAGGACCTTTCTGTTCCTGTATGATTTCAAAGAAGTCGCTTGTAAAATTTTGGAATAGCTCCGTCGATTTCTAACACACGGATGCGCAGCCTTGTTTTAAATCTTATGAGGGGTGCTAAGAATATATCTGGTAGGACCTTTTAAATGTTGTCATTTCACGATACACAACACCCATCGGTCATACCAAGTAATATAAGGCTGCGCATCGATGAGGACACAATCTTCCTTTCCCGACCGGTGGGGGGGGGGGGGGGTAGGGGGAATCTGGGATCCTGTGGAACTTGATGGGTGGTACCTTGAAAAGGGGAAATTTTGAGACGTCCCACCGTCATCCGTCAACCCATCCGTCACATGTTCTAGGACACTCTCATTTCCCAGACCCGACCACCTTTTTTTTGGGTGGGGTGGGGGGAGAATCTGGGTTATTGTGACATGCGTAAGTTGCAAATGGGTCACCCAGTTCTAGTGAAACTTTATGCGTGTTGGGAGAAGATGCCCCAGATGATACACTTAAGTGTCGAAACTGGATCCGGCCACGGTGAGAGTTTGAGAGAGGCGAAAATTCGGTGGCACATCTAAGGATCATAAGAGTGAAGCGATTGGGATCAAACTTTGAAGGTACGGAATTCAAATTCCCTTGATCTATTTATCGTTCTGGTCGGATCCAGCCTCGGCGGGGGGGGGGGGGTAGAAGGGATCCGAAAATGCTCAGATACGAGTTAAAAGTGTACGGGTGGTAAGAGGAGATACCCTCGATGACCTATGTATGGGTCCGAACTAGATACGGCAATGGTGGGGGGACTTAGCGACGTTCTCATTTACTTTCTACTATCATCTATTCGTTTCTGCTGTAAAATGTATTTGGGATACCAAAACGTAAGTGGAGAGATACCTATGACATCGCAAAAGTTGTCCGTCTGTCCGTCTGTTAGCATGATTTTGAAGGGAAAGAGATATTCGGATGAAACTTGGTGTGAGGATTCTTTGGGTCAAGGGTAAGGTCAAGTTCATAGATGGGCTCTGTAGCCCTAGATTTAGGGGTGGGGGAGGGGGTTTCAAATTAAAGGGTAAACAAAAATATTTTTTAAAAGCTATTGAGATAGTTGATTTAGGGGTAGGAAGACATGCTGAATCCGAATATGAAAGTTATTTTCTTGCCGGATAAGTAGTTCACCCGGGATCCGACGACAACCGGACACAGAATTTGTCAGCCAAATTTGGGCTATAGCAGTCCCTACCCCTTTATTCTCAAACCAGTATAGGTCTACGCGTGGATGACGACATTCATTTGTTTATTCTACAGACATCGGAGAGACCTAGTGTAATCGAAGGTCGAAGGGGTTGATATATAATGTTCAAACGAGGAAATATGTTGTTCAAGCGAGGGTGTTGTTCAATGAGGATTCACTGGTAAAGTACAGGTCAAGTTCGCAGATGGGTCCTTTAGTCTATCTTTAGAGGCAGAGAACTTACGGTAAAAATATATATGCTATATAAGCTAATAAGATATTCATTGAGGGGGTAAGGAGGTCCACTGAATCCATATCTGTTCTTAGTTTTCTTGCTAGACAAATGGTTCATCGCGAATTCGGCTGAAACTGGAAACTTGGTTGGAGCTCAAAGTTGTTTCTGAGATCGATAAGAGATTCGGTATCGGGGCAAGGAGACATGCTGAATTCATTTTTGAACTCTATTTTAACAGTAAAAAAAATTCAAGGAATCTGACGACGACTGAATGGCGAAGACATGACCCAATTGTTTGAATCAAATGTTAGATTTATGAGACCCCATCGAAACCTTTGGTCTTGATTTGTTTGGTTTTAGTTCGTTCATTGATATCAACAAAAACAGGAGCTGAAAGCTCACATGGCACTTGTAAGGGTAGTTAGCATGTTTATCGGACAAACTGAGGTTCGCAAAAATTCTGCCAGAATTGGTTCGATCCGAGTGTTGCTTACTGGATGGTAGGAGTGAGCGTGTCACGAATTTGCTCCACCACCCAACCCCCGCCAACTCCTCGAACAGATGTCGAATCGGGTGCGGACCACAAAATATAACATCAGAGACACGTCCTCTTGTCAATTATCAAGTTACATTCAGATCAGATCACCCATTCGAAAGTTATGTTTGATGGAATGTTGGAATTAAAGGAATGTTGAAATTAAAGTGAATTGAATACAACATTCCGGATTCTTCTTTTCTCCACTCCCCCAAGATGGCACATCGGGGAAGCGATTGTTTCTAAGTCAATGTGGTCATGTCTAACGAATGAATGAATGACGGGTTTATGATGCACTGCCCAAGGCCGCAAGTGCAGTAGAAAAGGAAAAAGATATATAAAATAATCATAATATTCGTAAAAATATTGTTCATATTTTGGGAAATTTTTATGCCGGTTTTCAAAATACCAATCCAGTTATTTTATGATGGATAATTATGGTTTAAAAAAACCCCATTGATATTTTGAAAAAGAAACGGGAAACATTTTTTTCAAAAATTTATTCCATAAAGCACACTTTGTCCGATGCGTTGCGTTGATTGATTTTGGTTAAAGTGTTAGGTAGACTTCATTTAGGATAGTGTAGGCTAATTGTTTTTTAAATGACGTAGAGTTTTTATGAAAGTATATGGTCTAGTTACTAGTTTGTAGACCGATTGTATGAATTTTATTATATTTTTTTTCTACTCGCCAGCTTTGGCGGATACTAATAAATGAATTGAATTGAAATTGATAAAGGTTCACTAATTTAGAATCACATTGATGGGATCGTCATGGACAGGTAAGTTTCCGATCGGAGAACACAAATTAGAGAGGGCTTCAAGCGTCAACAATGGGTCGGATATTAACAAACGGCGGATCAGGTAGCGACTACGCGTGTTCCTTGGTAGGTAGAGAAGAAAGAAATCTCAGATATCTGAAGTGGTTATGTCGAGCGTCTGCGTCGAAGGTCCTCTTTTCTGAGTATAGAATGTAATCCAGCAAGGAAGTTAACACACGGTGCACAAAAGGCGGTACACAATTTCCCAAGCACAGGTCTGCTAAACCTCGAATGCTTCGGCACAATTTTGCAGTAACCAAATCTGATTCCCTTAGAGGCCGATTTGACTGCTTCCTTGCAAATCTTTCGCATAGTTTGCGCAATTGTTATCCCAAGCCTTCGAATTTTTCCCTCTGTTACGAGAACATTGCCTCCAACATTCAGAGAAGGTTTCCGAGGAGTAGCAGGAGCGTTGTAAGAAACGTACTTACATTTACTAGCGTTGGCTGATGGGCCAATCTCGTCAAGAGATTGGTTCGGGCTAGCAACGTTTGTTTCAAGGCCCTTCCTGGATCGGCTGATAAGGACGATGTCGTCGGCATAGGCCAAATAGGTAACATCGATGCCACGCAAGTTAAAAGTTGGCATAAGCTTTCTTAGGCATTGAGCAATCGCACATTTAAAATCTGCGGCGATCGGACCCTGCCCTGTGGACCCTGGATAGGACCCTGCCCCTTTTTCACTGTAATAGGGTCACTCAGCCTGTCTTGCCATTTGACTACCAGCTTGCATTTCGAGTACCACGATCTTAAGGCTAATCCGATCGACCTATTTACGTCCTTTTCTATAACGTGATTAATGTTGTCAAAAGCTCCAGTGATGTCAAATGCACAAAGTTCAACTGTCTCTCTCTTTGCTGATGCTTGCTTTAGAATTTTTGGTTTCATCATCCTAGCACATCTTACGTGACTCGCGATCAGCAGAATTCCAATTACCACCCTTCCCCCACAGTGTCCGGATCCCGGTCTTCAATAACGTAAGGCTTGTTTTATGCTTGTTTTTCCCACCAAGTTCCATCCCGATCCTTCGACTCAAAGCATTTCACGAGATTTCTGGTGCCCCCCCTTCTGCCCCCCCCCCCTCGAGTTATCGGATCCGGTCCGGACTTCTGTGAACATCCGAGACACTTACTTTCGCCTCTTGTCAAACTTTCATTCACATCCGATCACCCATTCAAAAGTTATAGGTACCACTAGATTCTGGATTCCCCATTCCTCCCCTCTCCCACGATGGTCGGATAAGGGAAGTTCCAATTTCCAAGTGAATCTAGTAATGACCCTGATATGCCTGCCAAGTTTTATCATCTTAGCTTATGTGGAAATGCCAAATACGCCCCTCATAAAACTCCTCTCCGACTAGTTCTTTTTTGGCTGCTAGGTGCGCTATCGTAAAGAAAACAATGACACGTACTTCTTGGTGTACGTTTATCCAGGTTTGTTTTGCTATTTTCAATTCCTCTTAGGCCTTGCCATGTTTAAAACTGTTTAAAATGCCTCTTCACCTTTTTTGCTTTTCGAACTCTGTTCTGTCAAGCGTCATCAGGTTTGTCATTTCTGGCTTCCGACTTCAGTGCTGAGTGCTGGCTGACTTTTCCACAGGGCTAATGCGCGACTGGATATGAAGCGAAAGCCCAATCGCTTAATCACCCGTCAGATAACTGATACACAGATCTCACGTGAGATTGTTATTGTTCCTCTAGCGCGTCTGGCGACAATTCGTCATCGGATTTTATGAAGGAGACACAGACACAGGTCTTTGTTCTTTTAAAGTGTTTAACTGTGTAGTTAGTTTTCTTTGTTTTGTATTCAGAAAGTGTGTTGAACCTGTAGTTAGTATTTGATTTGCATAATATTTTTGTACCATGGCCCGTTGGGCTTTCCATGTACAATACATACATACATACATTCATACGTATTAGCACAACCCAGACAGATTGAAAGACATTACCATCGCTATGTGGAACTTTGCCGGGACAAGTACCCGTTAGCATAGTAGCATAGCATAGCCTACTGGGGAGGGATATCAAGTACACAACACATCAGTAATGTGCGACTTGTAAGCCTGAAAACAGCCTAGCAACTGGAGTCGTCAACAACCCTAGCACCTCGCCTTCTCCCGGAAGCTAATTCGCCCCAGATGACAAACTCGCTCTAGGCCAATAAATCAATTTCAGCCACTCTACAATATCTACCCCATAAAATTAGTCAGAAGCGCAATAAATTCAACAGCAGGTTTAATTGCAAGTGTCGATGAATCACGACAGAGAACATATGGTGGACACATATCTCGACACGGAACAAAAAGTCCGGCTGTGTCTACGATTATTTGTTTACCGAGAAAATATATCGTTTAGAGGTTTCCGATGATCTCACTGACAACTAGGCTACAAGGTGCCAAAGCCAGAGAGGTCATTAGCAACCGGGGAATTTAGAACCATCACACCTTAGTTGCGTTTTTTTTTATCTGAATTCTCAGTTCTCGCTTCTCAATTCTAGTACAAACTGCATTTTTTGCTCTTCTCGCTTTTGACAACAAAACTAATTTCGCCACCCGTTAATACCTCTTTGCAAGGACATCCGCCCTTTGTTGACCAATCAGGAAGGAGAAACAGGAACGAGAATCGAGAAGTGACTATCGACACAACTTCTTCATTCTGCACAACTGCGAAGCTCTTCCTGTTAAGAGTGACATACGTACAAGGCCGTATCCAGGGGGGGGGGAGGGGGTTTGGGGGTTAAGAAAACCCCCGAAACATACAAAAATGATCATTATTATAGGGTTTTCCTTCTAATCAATGTCTTTTTTGTCCGACCCGCCAAAGAAACCCCCCCCCCCCGAAATAAATTCCTGGATACGGGCCTGCATATGTAAACTGCGTACATGTTACAATACAAATACTGTAAATACCTGCTTTATTCCCCTATCGTATAAAAATAGGAGAATAATCCAAAAATACAAAGCTTACTCCCTATCACAGTCTCATCCGTTTGTTCGGTTGATGTTTTGTGTTTATTTTGTTGTACTAGTGTTCCTTCAGTTGTTTATTTGTTTCTTTCTCTTCTTTACCACACTATTTTCAAATTGTTTTTGTGCAGTGGGTTACAAATAAATTATTATTATTATTAATTCCTATTCTTAAAATTTGGTAACCTAAAAGAATCACGATCCCCTCCACTTCTCCTACCCCCCACTCCACAAAATAGTATCTTACCTTTTCTTGGTCGTCGTCGTCGTCTTCGTTATCGGTTGGCTCTTCTGTAACCTCCTTGCTTTTCCCTTGAGGTCCAGAAAAGACTGGAATTGAACAAAAACTGTAAAACACTGAACCAAGGCAGGAATATAAATTAGAAAAAAGCAACAGATTGGATCAGTTAAAACCTATGGTGGACTATTCATGTTGGCGTAGAAGTATGGAACGTTTTCCCGAGCTGTGTAAACGAATCGGTGTCTTTGAGCTCTTTCCAGAAAAAAAAAATGAAAAAAACATCTTTTCGAGTCTTGAGAGTGGTGTGATTTACTTTGTTTATTTGTTGTTCTTTATATATGGAATTGTTGTCGTGTTTGACGCGGATAGGGTTGTCACAAGTGATTTTCCCAAGTAAAAGGGTAAAGGGTAAAGGTATCAGCACTAGCCTTGACAGGCCAAGCTGGAGGCGCTGATCTCCAACTCTCGGCCCTCAGCCAGGAAGTGCAATGGGGGGTTGGGGGCCAGCCATCCTGTGCTTTCACACAACCTTCCTGTCACCTTCCCCGGATTTCTCCAGGTACCCATTTGAAGGTGGGTAGACTTTGGCTTGTCTTACAGTTACGCCACTAACCCCCGTCCCAAACCAGACAGTAGGCACTACCGAGACTCGAACAAGCGACTCGAGACTCGAACAAGCGATTTCTTAGGGAGGTATTCATTCTTTTTTGAGTTCCTTTTACAGACTATGGCATATTGGCAGTTCCGAGATTCGCCTGTCGATTTTTTCTGTCGTTCTTACAAAAAAAGCAATTTAAAAAAAACCCTCAATCTCACTAGCCTACTGCGAAATTCAATTGTACTTGGAAGTCCTCTATTACGTTATTTTGTTTCGGAACTTACCCAAACTTGTGAGGTCTAGACGTAGTGTCGTAAACGGTAAAACTGACCATGGCAAATTTACCGTAGTTTTACGGTCGTCTAAAATCGGTTTTAATGATTTTACATAATTTACATGTTTTACCGGTGTTTGACGTAAGTTTACCCATATTTTGTATGACATCTTTACACTTGTTGTCGCGCAAAACCACACATACAGGGACCAGGTAGGCATCAGAAAGAGGTTTGAACATAACTTCTGATTTTAAAGGGACAAAATCGTGACGGGAAGGGTACGATTTGGAAGAAACTAACAATATTACTAATTGCTATGATGGTTTTACGGACAAGTGTTATGTTGTTGAAGGGCCCCTCTTGCTTATTCTGCCTTTTATAAAGATACCTAGCTCCCATGTGGAATTATAAGCATCTAAAATCCCCACCTTTCTCCATTGTTTAGTTTTGTTCCTAAGAATTCTCAGCGCTTTTTCGGCCGTGCCTAGTTTTCCCCGTCATCGAACGCAAACTTCGCCGGAATCTTCAACGTTCATTAACAACTCTTTCACACATAAGGATATGAGAAGCTTACAAGTGTTGTTTTTCATTTTGGGAGGCATGGTAGACCAGCTACTTAGCCTATGTAGGCATGTCCTTAAGGGCCATGCCCAGCGATAAGAAAATAATGCACACAGATTCGGAAAGATATGGATTGAGCCCCCTCTACACTGAATACGTAAGGTCTTACGTTAAGAACTTAAATTTCCTACATAAGTATCCTATTCACACTGAGAGTCCCCTACCGACTGGACGAAGTCCAGCCTAAGTTACGTTTGATTGCAGCTTGACTTTCATTAAGAAAATTAACTGTTAAGTATATAATTATAATTAAGTACATGATAAATTATTGCAGATATTCCTTCAGCCCAAGCTGACTATGCGAATAATATTTGACAATGCAAGACGGACACGCCAGCCCCATTTTATTAGAGCTATATTTAGACCGACAAGTATCCATCTTAGCAGGAAAGAAGACGAGATAGATGATTCTGAAACCAAACTGCAGAAAAATCTGTACCCTTTCAACGGCCCAATCGAGTAGCAAAAATAGCTGCTGTGTGAAAATGAAATCGCAGCACCAGCTTTAACTCCAAGCAGTTTTCAAAGAAAAAACAAGACCAAAGGTTTCGATGGGATCCCAACAAGACCAAAGGTTTCGATGGTATGCCAACAAGACCAAGGTGTCGATGGGATCCCAAAAATTTAATATTTGATCCAAACAGTAAATATTTGTACTTTTAAAATCAGAAATAGATCAAGGCTTATTGTCGGGGTTGAAACACCGAAACTTTACAGTAACTGGTAGATCTGAGAAAACCAAGTTCAGATATGGATTCCGCATGTGTGTTTACCCTTCCAAGTCATATCTATTTTGACGTAACCGATCAAAACTTCCTTTCTTACTTCTGCCAATTTTCCCGTTTCGGCGGAATTCCGGAACTAACTTGTCCGGCGAAAAAATAAAGCTCAAAACCCAATTCAGCGTATCTGTTTACTCGTATATCCAGCATCTAATCAATTTCATATAAAATTTAACTGATAACAAATTTTTCGGTTTCAGCCGGATTCCGGGCGAACTATATCCGGGTAAAAAAGGAATATCATTAAAAAAAAAAAAAAGGATTCATATATGGATTCAGCGTATCTTCTTACCCCTAAATCAAACGTCTAATCAATTACAAGTACAACTTTTTGTTTTAACAACTTTTCCGGTTTTGTCCGGATTCCGGGCGAGCTACTTGTCCGGCAAGAAGTTTTCATATTCGTATTCAGTATGTCTTCTTACCCCTAAATCGAATATATAATCAGCTTCAAATAAAACTTTTACTTTTAAAGGACACCTGAACAATGAAACCATACTTGAACACACCATGGAAAATGCATTTACAGACATGGCAACGGAGAGCATTCTTCCCCTGAGCGTGACGTTTTCAAAATAGGGATGATCGGTCCTGGAGGTTTGCACATGCAGACTCCAAGACAAAAAGCGCAATTCATTCAAATCCTTGTATAGCGCTGGCCGGATCGTATTGGAATTTCTTCTAGATATACGTTTGAATTAAGTGGTTAAAAAATATTCCAGAAGAAGGGTTAATTCAGGTTTCCTTTAACAAAGTTTCCGGTTTTGGCCGGATTCCGGGCAAACTAATCGATCAAACTATCTCAAACAAAACTATCTCATTAGATTTTTTAAAATATTTTGTTTGCCCTTTAATCTGAACCCCACCCCTAAATGTACGGCTACATAGCCCATTTACCAACCCGACCTTTCCCTTGACCCAAAGAATCCACACACCAAATTTCATCAAAATATCACACTCTCTCCGAGATTTATCGTGCTCACAGACAGACAGACGGACAACTTTTGCGATGTCCCCACTTACGTTTTGGGATCCCACAAATCTCACATTTGATCCAGACAATTGGCTCTCGTCTTCGCCAGATCCAGTCTGTGCTAGACTAATCATCAGAGAAAACCAAGTTCAGATATACCTCTATAAGCCATACCTGTTTTGACGATACTGACCGGAACTTCCTGCTTTACTTCTGCCAAACTTCCGGTTTCGGCCGAGTTCCGAGCGAACTACTTCTCCAAAAGAAAAAATCAGAAAAGAATTTACCGTGTCTCCTTATCTCTATAAAGAACATCTTATCAACTTCAAATAAAACTTTAACTTAAAATATCCGGTTACAACCGGATTCCGGTCACAACCGGATTCCGGTCGAATTTTATGTCCGGGTAAAAAATGATTGTCATATCCAGGCTCAGTGTCTCTTATTACCGTTAAATCTATCATCTAATCAACTTCAAATAAAACTTTTGCTTTTAACAAATTTCCGGTTTTGGCCGGATTCCAGGCAAACTAGTTTTTCGGGTAGAAAATGCTTTCCACATAGGTGTTCAGCATGTCTTCTTACCCCATAATCAAGTATCACATTAGCTGTTTAAAAATATTTTGTTTACCCCTTAATTTGAACCCATCTACGAACTCAACCTTACTCTTGACCCGCAAAGAACCCTCAAACCCAGTTTCATCAAAATATCTCATTCCTTTCCGAGAGTTATCGTGCTTACAACGGACGAACAGACCGACAACTTTTAATATGTCACCGATATCCCTCCACTTACGTTTTGGGATCCCAATTAACAAAATCCGATATCTAAGGAAGAATCTTTATTTGTTTTCCAGACGTTTATTTTCAAGCTTGCGCGGCTTGAGCCTGAATAGGACCCTTGCCAGGAAGGGCCGAAATAAAGCTCCAATAAAATGTAGCTGACGTATCCGTTTTGCATTGTGAAATGTTATTATTAAGTATACAGTAAATCATTAAGTATATATAAAATCATTAAGTAAACATAGCCAATGTTAACAGTTAACATGTATGTAGGGGTACAGGAGGGGTTATTTCATAGGCCTATTTTACTTATGCTGTATCAGCAGAGAATGAAGTCTCTGATAATGGCACATACAAATTTTATTAGCTTTAAGTTATTTGGAAATAAGTTCGGTTGATTGATTGACTGAAAACACCTCATTTAATTTCAGCAGTGAAGCACAGCTGCTAAATTATTAGCATCTGAGAAGAAACCCCTCATTAACAAGACCAAAGGTTTCGATGGGATCCCAAAAAGCTAACATTTGATTTAAACAGTGGGTCATGTCTTCGCCATTCAGTCTTCGTCAGATTCCTTGAATATTTTTAATGTTAAAATAAAGTTCAACTAGACCTACGTTGCCGGGGCAACGTGAAGCGTTGCGGCAACCTTTGTCCGGCTTCGCCGACTAAAGTGTTGCGAGAGCAACACTTTGGTTTTGTTTCTTCGTTGTCGGTTAAATGCTGAAATTGTCAACTTATCGAAGCTTTTAAAACGGTATGTTATAAAAAGAATAATCACATGATCAAAAGCTGTTCTTTAGCGTTGTAAAACCAACAACAAAACAATATCGGAAGAAGGGACTAAATTGACTTGGCGGTCAGTTGAACTTTATCCTTTTCAATCGTAGATATCGTGACGGATGAAAACTTGGAACAATATCTTATATAATCTAGTTGGTATTATAAAGCTATCCGTAACGTTTCAGGACTAAAATACCATAGATGACACTATTAATTATTACAAAACTACCTTATTGTTTTAGATTACCGTATCGTTTGTACCCGTTGTGTAAACAGTTAATCCTCGGTTATAGCAATAGACCATCGATACAAACTTTCTTACCGTCATATTTACGGATATCGAATACAATGTGCACCAATTTTCAAAAATTTCTAGCCCCTCGTGAACCGATTCTTACTTACAAGTCCCTCTCCCGTGATTGACATCAAATTCATCGGAACAAATAATGGATACACCAGCTATTAAAAGTTGCAAACCCCTCATCGCTGAAGATGATTATAGCATAAAAGCCGTTTTGGCTTTTTGGGAACAAAATTGTTCTTACCATCTAATACACCTGATACAAATAACAGGTATACCAACTAGCAAAAGCTGCAAACTCCTCATTGCCGAAGATGATTATGAGCTAACAGTCGACTGTTGCTTACAGTCGACTGTTGCTTACAAGTCCCTTACATGTCTCACAACTGGTATCGCCTATTTTCGGTTTCAGTGTGTACCTTACTCCTGAAGTTGTCAACCCCTTGAAACTTTCAAACTGGTTTATCTCATGAAGGATTTTTGTTAAAAAAAAATGGATGACATATAGTTTGATCAGCTCATCAAGGGCATCGATTGCCCTAACCACAACAAAAGAATATCGGAAAAAGGGACTAAATTGACTTTGCAGTCAGTTGAACTTTATCCTTTTCAATCGTAGACATCGTGACGGATGAAAACTTGGAACAATATCCTATATAATCTAGTTGGTATTATAAAGCTATCCGTAACTTTTCAGGATTAAAATACCATAGATGACACTATTAATTATTACGAAACTACCTTATTTTACATTATCGTTTGTACCCGTTGCGAAAACAGTAAATCCTAGGATACAGCGAGAGACCATCGATACAAACTTTCTTACCGTCAGTTTTATATAAATCGAATACAATGTGCAACAATTTGCACAAATTTCTAGCCCCTCGTGCACCGATTCTACTGACAAGTCCCTTTCCCGTGATAGACATCAAGTTCACCGGATAAAAATAATGGGTACACCGGCTAGCAAAAGTTGCAAACCCCTCATCGCTGAAGATTTTTGTAGCATAACAGCCTATTATTACATTACTGACAAGTCCCTTGCATGTCTTACAATTGGGAACCTAATTGTTCTTACCATCAAATGACAGGTACGCCAACTAGCGAAAGCTGCAAACCCCTTATTGCCGAAGATGATTATGAGCTAACACTCGACTGCCGCGTACAAGTCCCCTACATGTCTCACAACTGGTATCACCTATTTTTGGTTTCAGTGTGTACCTTACTACTGAAGTTGTCAACCCCTTGAAACTTTCAAACTGGTGTATCTCATGAAGGAATTTGTGTACCAAAAAATGGATGACATATACTTTGATCAGCTCATCAGCGGCTATCGATTGCCGTCGAAAAAACAAATTCTACCTGTCTTAGTTCAAAAGTTGACTTTTTTGCCGTAGGCCAACTTTCTAACGTCACCACTTAGAAAGGAGCAAAGGATAAGCTCTAGTTTCTTTAGCAATGAGAGAACTTCTAAAGTTTAAGAGGTACATCTGATACCATTTCTCTACCGCAAACCCAAGTGCAAAAAAACGAATGATAAACTCAGCTGAAATCGCGTACACAAATGGAACCAAATTGTTCTTACCATCGAATACACCGGAAACAAATAACAGGTACACCAACTAGCAAAAGCTGCAAGGCCCTCATTACCGAAGATGATTATGAGCTAACAGTCGACTGTTGCTTAAAAGTCCCCTACATGGCTCATAACTGCTATCGCCTATTTTTGGTTTCAATGACAATGTACCTTACTACTGAAGTTGTCAACCCCTTTGAAATTTTCAAACTGGTGTATCTCATGAAGGAATTTTTGTACCAAAAAATGGATGACATATACTTTGATCAGCTCATCAGTGGCTATCGATTGCCGTCGAAAAAAAAATTCTACCTGTCTTAGTTCAAAAGTTGACTTTTTTGCCGTAGGCCAACTTTCTAACGTCACGACTTAGAAAGGAGCAAAGGATAAGCTCTAGTTTCTTTAGCAATGAGAGAACTTTTAAAGTTTAAGGGGCACATCTGATACCGTTACTCTACCGCAAACCCAAGTGCAAAAAAAAAAAAATTATAAACTCAGCTGGAATCGTCACAGACATGGACAGAAACAATAGATGGCAGCACTTTCGGACCCGTGGGAAAAAGCCACTTTTTTGTCTCTGTAGATTTTTCTATTTATCACTCAAAGAAGATATGTTGGCTGTGGGGCCGGGTAACTGCCGCATATATTTAACACTTATAGATTTTAGTCCATCTTCAATTTGAAACTGGTGCCTGCCTGCTAGCGTGCTAGAACGGAGCTTTCCACTCGAAAGCAGAAACATGGTTTGATGAAACGAAAGGTTCGCTACACAACTTGAGATGGTCCTCTCCGACATAGGCTATACAACTCCACTTCACTTCGCAAACCGTGGGCTCTGGCTCGATGACAAGCAAAAACCATCCTTATTGGCCCCAGGCAAGAGTTCTACGGAGCTTTCCAAAATGTAATGTCATATTCATCAATCCGGCCTAAGGTCCACACTTTCCGTAAAAACCGCACAGGTTAGACCCTTCCCAGTTACCAGGAATAAAATGAAATCGGAGTCATAGGAAAAAAAAAAAAAAAAACCAAAAAAAACGAGGACAAAACCAAAGTGTTGCTCTCGCAACACAAAAATACATTCAGCATGTCTCCTTTCCCCGATACCGAATCTCTAATCGATTTCAGAAACAACTTTGAGCTACAACCAAATTCATGATGAACCTTTTGTCCAGCAAGAAACCTAAGTGCACAGATGGACTCAGCAAACCTCCGTACCCCTCAATGAATATCGTATTAGCTTATAAAACATACATGTTTTTACCGTAAATTCCAAACCCATCTTTTGCCCTAAAGATAGGGCTAAAGGACCCATCTACGAACAAGACCTGTACTTTACCAGTTAATCCTCATTGAACAACATCCTCGCTTGTCATTTCCTCGTTTGAACATTATGTTCGTGTTCCACCCTTCTACAAATTACTGTTTCCGTTCCAACCTCACCAAAAGTTACTACGCTGACCGTTCCAACCTCCTCGAAATAGTAACTAATAGTAACCATTTGCTTACCACGCTCGGGAGCGTAGTAACTAAAGATATCTGTAACGTGATTGGTCGGAATCGCCCGTGGTATGATATTCTGCTGGAAAATAGAAAATCGTTCCAGCCTTGACGGCAAAAAGCCAGAATTCGTGACGTCACGTGTAGTAACTACGGTAAGTAGGATGGAACACGATCAATATATGAACCCCATTCGACCTTCGATAACACTAGACCTCTCCGACGTCACAAAGAATAAACAAAGGAATGCCGACATCCAAGCGCAGAGCTATAATAGTTTGTGAATAAAGGGGTAGGACTGCTAAAGCCGTCAACTGGTCGACAAATTTTGTGTCCGGTTTTCCCATCATCCATACTTCATCATTTATTGTAATAACATTCCCAAAAATCTCAACCCGCAGGTCATCTAGCTCACGGCATTCACACATCAGATGTAACAAATTCTCATTCTCGCTACCACACATAGGGCAACAAGAGCTACGAGCTCATATGGCACTTGTACGAGTAGGCTGTACAAGAAAGTAGATGAAAATGTCACAAAATACACCCGCCATCCAAAAAGGCGGTTCGGAAATAGAAATAGGATATTTAGTTTCACTCATTTCTGAGCAGTTCCGGCATCGTCTCGATTGCAAATGCACATGACTGTTCAAACTTTCATCCCAATAAATCCATTTGTTTGATCCCTAGACGTGCTACACGATTTCCGGTACTCACTCTATTTCCACCTACCGTGGCCGAATCTGGTTCGGAATAAAAAAAATCGACCACCTAAAGCATCTTCGTTTATACCATCTACCAAGTTTCACTCGAATCTGAGCATTTTTGGAAAGTTCCGGTACCCCCCCCCCCCCCCTTCCCACCAACGTTGTCGGAGCCGGTTCGGGCCCAATCTCTTAATTCCCTCATCAAGTTTGACTGAAATTGGAGCATAGCCTATCTGCAAGTTTCCAGTACCCCCCCCCCCCCCTACCTTGGCCGAATCCGGCCCAGACGCCAAATAACAAATCTAGGCCGCATAAACTCGGCACTGTCGAATTGCATCTCATTCGGTCCATCCGTTTGGTTTTTGTGCATGTCAAAAGTCCCCCCACCCCCAATTCCCCTAATCGTGGTCGCATATGGTTCGAACGCATGTTTTACATGTCGAGGCCATCGATTCGTATCACCCATGAAGTTTCACTCGAATCAGATCACTCGTTCGCAATTTATAGAAGTCCATATTTCTCTTCTCTTGCTCCCCCAAAAATGCTCGGATCTAGGAACGGAAGTTTCCGGGGGTACGTTGTGTCAAGTTTTTAAGTCAAGATAATTCGGGTCGCTAATATGCCTGCAAAGTTTCGTTGTCGTTTTACATCTGGAACTATTCTAACTCACGACTACCCGAATTCCATGAAACCCCCTCCAACTCCCCCCACAGAGCCCCGAAACCATCTGGCTCCGTCAATTTCATCTAGGCCTAATGCTTGTTCCATCCATTAAGTTTCGTCCCAATCCCTCTACTTTTAGAGTTTCTTGAGTTTTCCACCCCCCCCCCCCCCATCCCCACAGGTATCGGACCCGACTCGGACGTGACACTGAACGTCCGAGGCGATAGCTCACCAGACAAGTTTCATTCAAATCCGATCACCCGTTCAAAAGTTATGCACGCCACTAGATTCCGGACTCCCCATCCACCCACTCCCCCCACGATGGTCGGGTCGGGGAAACGGCTGTTCTCAAGTCAATCTGTTCGGATCCCTGACATACCTGCCAAGTTTCATCGCCCTAGGACATCAGGAAGTATGCCGAACTCGCGGGATCGCTAGAAATCCGGACCCCCACCCCAACTCCCCCACAGTGCCCTGATCCGGTCCGGTTATGTCAATGACGTGTCGAGGACCTGTGCTTGTTTTTCCCACCAAGTTTCATCCCGATCCCTCCACTTTAAGCGTTTCTCAAAATTTCCGGTTCCCTCCTCCAACTCCTCCCAGTGTCATCGGATCCGGTCCGGTTATGTCAATGACGTGTCTAGGACCTGTGCTTGTTTTTCCCACCAAGTTTCATCCCTATCCCTCCACTTTAAGCGTTTCTCAAAATTTCCGGTTCCCTCCTCCAACTCCCCCCAGTGTCATCGGATCCGGCCCGGATTTAAAGTGAGGTGTCTGAGACACAAGGTCATCCTAAATATCAATTTTCATCAAGATCCGATCACCCGTTCAAAAGTTATGCACGCCACTAGATTCCGGACTCCCCATCCACCCCCTCCCCCCACGATGGTCGGGTCGGGGAAACGGCTGTTCTCAAGTCAATCTGTTCGGATCCTTGACATACCTGCCAAGTTTCATCGCCCTAGGACACCAGGAAGTATGCCGAACTCGCGGGATCGCTAGAAATCCGGACCCCCATCCCAACTCCCCCACAGTGCCCTGATCCGGTCCGGTTATGTCAATGACGTGTCTAGGACCTGTGCTTGTTTTTCCCACCAAGTTTCATCCCGATCCCTCCACTTTAAGCGTTTCTCAAAATTTCCGGTTCCCCACCCCAACTCCCCCACATTGCCCTGATCCGGTCCGGTTATGTCAATGACGTTTCTAGGACCTGTTTTTTCCCACCAAGTTTCATCCCGATCCCTCCACTTTAAGCGTTTCTCAAAATTTCCGGTTCCCTCCTCCAACTCCCCCCAGTGTCATCGGATCCGGCCCGGATTTAAAGTGAGGTGTCTGAGACACGAGGTCATCCTAAATATCAATTTTCATCAAGATCCGATCACCCGTTCGCAAGCTAAAAATACCTCAAATTTTGGCTTCACCCTCCCTCCACTCCCCCCCCCCCAGATGGTCGAATCGGGGAATTGATGATTTCCTATTTAAGCTGGTCGGGTCCCAGACATGCCTGTCAATTTCCATCGTCCCAGCACATCAGGAAGCACGGAACTCGCGGGATCACTACAAATTCGGACTTCTCCCCCCCCCCCCCAACTCCTCCAAAGTGAGCGGATCCGTTCCGGTTATATCAGTCACGTATCTAGGACTTTTACTTGTACTTTCCACCAAGTTTCATTCGGATCCCTCCACTCTAAGTGTTTTCCAAGATTTCCGGTTTCCCCCTCTAACTCCCCCCAATGTCACCGGATCCGGTCTGGATTTAAAATGGAGGGTCTGAGACACGAAGTCCTTCCATGTATTAAGTTTCATTAAGATCCGATCACCCGTTCGTAAGCTAAAAATATCTCATTTTTCCTATTTTTTCCGGATTCCCCCTCCCTCCACTCCCCTCCAGATGGTCGGATCGAGGAAGCGATAATTTCTAATTTAATCTGGTCCAGTTCCTGATATGCTTGCCAAGTTTCATCGTCCTAGCTTATCTGGAAGTGCCCGAACTAGCAAAACCGGGACCGACAGACCGACTGACGGACAGAAATAACAATCGCTATATGGCACTTGAGTAAGGTCAAGTGCCATAAAAATAGGGACCAGTACGTCCTAATTTATTCCCCAAATATTTCCTCCGTTTTCCCAGTGGCAAACTATCAGCCCGGCAACTAATTAAAATTCTTGGATGAGGAGCTGGTGAGGGCAACTGGTCGTTTTTGAACCTGGACTGGGGGCGACTAGAAGAAAAGGGAGCCATTGGCATTCCTTCCAGTTATTGTTCAGGTCTCCTTGAGTTATTTTTATTACTTTAACCAGAGTGTTACGATATTTGTATTCACAGACAAATGAAAATAATACTTAATTCTCTCAGGTGGAGAGAAAGCAACTTACGCGTGTTTTTCTTGAAAATCTAAATGAACAAACCGCACCAGCTGCAAATAAATATTCAGCTTGTTTTATTTAGCTACTTTGAAACGTCTATTTTAAATAATATTTTCCCTGGAATTCTTTATCCAACCCAATTTTACCAATTCTACTTGCCAAATTTTTATTTTACGGTAATTTTAAACATTATCCAGACGGCGGGACCATTTATCTACACGCCTCGTAAGCTGTCAATGAGAGAGAACCATGTGTGACACGTGGGCTCGGCAGAAACAACGTTACATATAGCACTTGATATAAGTGGAGTGCGAGCGAAATTATGTTTTGCCAAATGCAAGGTTAAGGCAAACTAGCAGAAAACCAAACTGCACACAGCGAAGATTACAACATACCTCCTTCCCCATTGATGTCAACTTCGTCATCAGTGTCGAGATCCAAGTCATCCTCGTCTCCCTCTTCTTCCACTTCATCGACAATTTCGGGCTCAACAGTTGTTGTGGTTGGAGACCCAGGGGCGAAAACTGGAGGCTCTACCTCATTTCCGTTGTCATACTGAGGATTGATAGGTTCATGAATTCATGGAAAATGCAGCGTATACAAATGTACAATCATCCACGGCAACTTTTGAAATCCTCGGGAATCTCAGCAAGACGTTCAGTCATGTCTATACAAAAAAAAAGTTTCCACACCAAATTCGGTGTCGTGACAGCTTCGAAACTTTCAAAACAGAAATTTACTCTTTTTTGCGCCTGTTGCGAAACAAAAAAAAAGTAAAAGCAAACAAACTTTGGATTTGTGCAATTTCGCTACCAGCTGTTTCGTCGGAGCTTAGGAAGAAAAAACAAACAAAAAAAAAACGCTGTCCCCGATTGGAAATACGAAACGAAAGGACACACAATTACTAGAACGTTGTGAAAAGAATGCCTTGAAGTTATGCATACCGACTATGTAATCTGAGAAGGCTGTAGTCAACAGCAACGAGGGAAAACAACCTGGATTTCTGGATTTCTGCTGGGGTGTCGTGAGCTTTTGGATTCTAGAGTGTCTTTGCTTAGATGGAATTCGCGGTTTTCTGGCATCTTGAGATCCACTTGGGAGCAGTTTATATGTGTAACTGTAGATCCCATTCGAGGCTTTGTTCTGATCATTTGTAAGAAAAAGCCCTTGAAATAAGAATGATCATGGGCTTTTGGAAATCACGAGAATGTACCCTATCGTTCGGTACAGACTATTGTATTCTTGCACTAGGATGTGATGATGCGCACTTTAAGGGCGCTGGAAATGATCATGCACCCTCGAGGATCATGAAATGTATAGTTGATCAAAAGTAATATGTCACTTTGCGGTTAAAGTTTAACCGAAAAGAGCTGGATAGGACAATTCAGTTACCCATCACTTATTCACTTAAATTGGCTTGAAGACCCGCTAAAAAGTGTTACTTCGTTGTAACGAAGGAATATTTATAACAAAAAAATCCCTTTCCAGAATCCACATAATTCAGTGTATTTAATTAAATGACACACACACATGTTTGCTTTTCAGTTAAACTTTAAGATGCGTTGTTGGAGAGCTCCAAGTTCATTTCCAAGTAAAACCCTTAAGGCAGCAATGATCATTGGCTGATGGGGATCATGAAAATGCATATTTTGCTTAAAAGTATTTTTCTGTACTTTGGGGACAAGATGAGTGCTCTAAAGGACACCTGAATGAAGAGTACCAAGTATCGTCCCTATCTGTATGACTTCCGTTAACATTGCCTGCAGAAAACCCAATCCAAATACGAAATAGTGTTTCCAAGCTATGATTTTTGTTCCATTCTGCATCTCTCCTTATTACAGTACCGAACAATATTAGAAATGAACAAATGTCTCCAATCAACACATCTTCTGGAATATTTTTTAACCAGTTAAGCC